>PVIR01013677.1:0-41849 GCA_004026965.1 Petromus typicus
CACGAGGAACAATTTTTATAAATGCCCGCTGGGGAGGATGCTGGCCAGGGTGGCAGGACAGTGCATGGTGTGCAGACCCGATCCACAGGTCTGCAGAGGCCCCAGCAGAGGTGGCCCAGCTGCCAGCCCACGGGTGACCTGGGAGTGGCTCAGTGACTCTGCCTGGGGAGCCCGAGAGGGCAAGGAGATGACGGGGGACAGGCGCGAGACTGAGGCTGCCAGCTGCGAGGGAGGCACACCTACCTGTACAATAGGGTTGTGCAGGTTCTTCGGAACCGGACCGGGACTGTCGCCCTGTGGCCAAAGGAGAAGGAGATGAAACGGCAGCACACACGACACGTGAAGGCCACCCCCCCCCCCGGGCCGCACTCTGTATGCGGAGCCCACCCCCGGCTACTGGAGCAGACGCCCCGATGGCTGGCTCATCAGATGTGGTCAGGACCGGGGTCCTGGGGCTCCCTGCCTGTCCTGCCCTTTCAACCTCAGCACCTCTGGTCAACAAATTGGGGAAACCAACAGGCTTCTTGTCCCAACTGGGCCACCACACTCAGGGAAGTTATGTTCTCTAAAGCCTAAGGGGACAGAAAGGCACGTGAGAGCCGATGTCACCACCAGCCTCCTCCACGGCTGGTGGACTGGAAGCCACGCCCAGGCTGGGCAACTTGGCAACACCTATAATCCCAGCTCTCGGAAGGCAGAAGCAGGAGGATTGCTGTGAGTTTGAGGCTGCCCTGGGCTTAGTCTGAGAGGGTGCCGGGCTGACTGTCCCTCGTCGGGAGCTCATGACCAGCACAGCTGCAGCTCCACACCCAGCCCAGGGCAGGTGCGACATTTCCAGGCTAAAGCAGCCCTGCTGCAGGAGACGTCGCTGGGGGCACGGGCCTGCCCTGTGGGGTCACCTGCTCACCAGGAGTGGTTAGGAAGACACCTGGAGGTGGCCTCTGAAGTGCAGACAGGAAGCCCCCCAGTAAGTACTGCAGTGTCACTGGGAACAAGGTCTGTCAGCACTCAGGAGGACAAGGCATGCGATCACTGCACGTTTGAAGCCAGCTTCAGCCACATCTTGAGTACAAGGCCAGCCTGAGCTACATACATAGCACATAACAAGATCCTCTCTCTCAAAAGAGCTTTGGTCTTTGCTCAGGTTTGGCTAACAACCTGCAGGCAACTAAGATGGTTGTGGATACAACCACCTTCGCTAAATGAGTGAAAGAACAAGCCAGGGACGGCTGACGGCGGTGTGCGGACCAGTAGCCAGCCGCCGGAGTGCCGCGGGCGTGTGCTAACACGCAGGCGTGGCCATGTGGGCTGGACAGAGCTGGCCTGTGGGCTACACCAGGAACCTGAGCCCTCCGTGGGCTGCCTGCAGCAGAGGGCAAAGGGCAGCACTGGGGAGAACAGGGCACTGCTACCTCTGGGGAAACTGCACGTGGGGCTGGCTGTACCCAGGCTGGGTGTGGAGCCCCGTGAGTGGCCGATTCCCTTGCTCGGGTTCTGTGGGCCTTTGTCACTCAAGTGCTTCTGGCTCCCTCACAGCAGGGGGAAGCTCCGCCCTGCGCTGGGCCCCGGCTGCTGCTCTGCCCCCCGGTGCCCACTCGGCGGAGGGGCCTCTTCAGTGTGACGTTTCCTTTTGGAAATCTCCATTGAGTCCTCTGTTGGGGGGAGGTTGGCACTGATCCCCTCCCTCATCTGGGGTGGCCGTGATCGGCCCGATCGTGCCACTGGAGGAGGTGGCTTTGCCTTTGCTCCCAGAGTATGCGCCTTTTTCCTCCTGGTATGTGTTATGGTCAGTAAGTCAATGCTGGCTGAGTCTGTGAAAAGCCTTCTGGACTTCGGAAGACTGACCCTTCTCTGTCTGTCTCAGGACACGGCAGGAAGTCTGTTACCATCCAAGTGACAGGACAGAGGCCCTTGGTGGCCCTGCACCTGGCCCACACGTCCCGCTAGAAGTGGCCACGGCTCCCGGCACCTGCATGCACCCCGCCCTCAGGAGTTCAGGGCATTCTGGGCCCAGAGACTTCACTTTCTTGAGTTAAGTCCCATGGGAGCCTTGCATCTCTCTCTCTCTCTCTCTCTCTCTCTTTCTCTGTCTGTCTCTCTCTCTCTCTTAAGTGCTCCTGCCACAGCCATATGGGATATGCCAACAGAGCTGCCACCAGAGCTGGCCCAATGCTCGGAAGCTGTGTGCTCAAAAACCTTTGTCTTTTAAATCCCCAGCCTCAAGTATTGTGTAACAGCAATGGAAACGGACTAACACCGAGACCATCGGCCTCAGTCCCTAGCCACCAGGAGTGATGTGGATGGAGACTGCACGAGCAGCTGGTGCTCGGGATGTGGCAGAAAGCGTCTGACTAAATATACAAGTAAGTACGTTCACAACAGCTTCACAGGCTGCCTCTTCTCCTGAGGAGACCTTCTTCCCAAATCCCTGGAGATGAAGAATCCGACCAGACCCACCATGGGGCTCCATCCCTAGACGAGGAGGGGTGCTGGCATGGAGAAAACGGTTCCGAAAGGTTCTGGGTCCCAGGGGGGCCTGAGGGAAGGGGCCCGGGCGGGGTTGCAGGCGGCACAGACCCTGCGGCTGGCCTGGCCGCCCTCCTCGGGCTGCGTGCCCTCCCGGACACAAGGAGCACATGGGCCTCCTCCCTGTCGCTCCCACATCCAGCGCTTCTTGCAAAAGGAAAGAGCAGAAGAGGCCATGCCTTCCTCCGCCACAGCGCCCCTGGGTGGACAAGAGCAAACAGCGGGCGCGGCTCCACCCACCCTGCCCCACGGCCGGCAGGGCCCGGGCACCCGGGCACCCGGCCCCCTGCTGCTGGCCTTACGTTGCAGAGGGAGTGCGTCCGGTGTCGCGGTGAGTTGATGTCGCTTGGCGTGGATGACCGGTCGCCTTCGGCCACGGATGCGTCGGAGATGACAGAGGGCTGCCGGGAGTGGCAGGGGCTCACCCTGACCGCTGGAAGGCAGACATGGGTGAGCGGGGGTGACCCAGGGCGCATCGCACAGCCACAACCGCTGACTCACCTGTTCCCGCAGGGCGGCCGCAGGGAAGACCCGCGCGCCACGAAGCCGGCGAAGCCCGCGGGAGTTCCGCCCCACTGGCCCTAGACCTGTTGCAGCCTCGTCTGTCCAGCGCCAGACTCCCAGCGAGGAGCCCGCCCGAATCAGTGCAGGGACCAGAGCCCCCCTTTCCCCTGGGCACTGAGCTCTGAAGCCCAGCCCCAGGCCCACGCAGCCCCTCCCCTCGGCAGCTGCTGGACCTTGCCGGAAGCCTCTCCCAGGGCCTCTGCCCGAAGTGGGGGCCACAGGCATCTTGCTGTTTGCTCTGGGGTGAAGCACTGCCCCTCCTGCTCCCTCGGCCCCGCTGGGCTCAGTCACAGCAGACTCTGGCCTGGCTCTATGGGAGGTACTTAGGTCTTATCTGTGCCGGGCCCAGACCACACAGCCCAGCGCAGCAGGGTCTGGTACGCAGCGGGGGAGGGGTTGTCTCGGAAGCCACTGCGGTGCCCAGCATACTGCTCTCTTATTTGCAGGACTGGTGCTGTACCGAGGAGTCAAGGGTGCGTGCTCCTGCCCAAATGCCTACTTTGCGTGTGTGTGTGTGTGTGTGTGTGTGTGTGTGTGTGCGCGTGCGCGCGTACACCATGTGCCAGGAAAGTCAGTTCCAGTCCAAGGGAGTTCCCCACAGCCTGGGGGCCCTGGGCATGCTCTATACCCTCTGTGAGCTGATGCTGTTACTGGGAAATGGAGGACAGTGGAACACATGCCACGGGGCAGCTGTATGCGACATGCCCACTGGAAGACAGGCACTGGGGAAAAGGAGGGGTGGAGGGCAGTGTCTGCAGGGGGGTGCCTGTGCTCCCGTGCAGGTTGAGTACCTCGCCTCACCCAGGGGACTGGGCTGCAGAGAAGGCAGGGCAGGCCTCCAGAAGGGGAGGTGTGGGCAGCGGGGGCAGGGGCCGGAGGGCAGATCTGTCGGCCTGCAAACTCCTTCCAGCCCAGCGTGTTCGGCAGGAGGCCACTGAGGTGCTGGTGCCACCATGTGACCGACACCGCCTCTCTGGAAACAGCACCTGCACCCACTTGCTGCTCCGGCTGGTCCAGGAGCAGGAGAGATGGTTGTGTACCTGGGCTCCCAGGGGAAAGGAGCGGCCCTCTCTGGGGCTGTTTTCCAGCCCAGAGGAGGCTGGCCATGTGTGGTCTTACTCTGAGCTCTTCTAGCTCTGTGCTGTGGCTCCACCGAAGCCCCGAGTCCCAGCCCTGGCTCAGTCTTCCCTGGTGACACCCCCATTCAGCAGAGGGAGCACTGTGTTTGTCTCCTGTCGGGTTCTAAAGGCCCTGTGTGCCACCTGTCGATCAGAACAATGACAGCAGTAGCACCGTGGGGGCAGGCGCTGCTATTTACCCAGGCCCCTTCCAGAGGATGTGTGCGCTTCATCACCGCAACCTCAGAAGGTGGGAGGAGGGAAGGCTCGGCAAACAAACAGACTCGCAGCCACACCATGCAGTAAGATCCCAGTGCCCTTTTTATGCGTGGAAAAGCTGAAGTCCTGGCCCACAGTCATTGCTCAGGCAGCCCCTGCCAGAGTTCTGGAGCAGACATACCTGTGACATTTACTCTCCATCCTCACGCCTATCCTGTGATTGGCTGTTGTCTGTCAAGCCTCTGGCACTTCTCTGTGCGGCTGACCAACTGGGATACCTACTTCTCTGTAGACACTGTCATTGGTCTAGGGTGGGCATGTGGCCAAGCTAGCCAATCAGGATTTGTGCTTCTCTAGACATAGTGATTAGTAGTCCAGCATGGGCATGTGACATAGGCTGGCCAATCAGGTTACCAGATCCTTTAGACAAAGTAGTAGGCCTGGAGTTGGACCTGTAACCCAAACTAGCCAATCAGACTTTCTTTTCTTGGAGTTTGCTGTAGATACTAAAGTAAGAGTTTCTCTTTCTCAAGATTTGTGAACTGTAAAGGCCATCAATGTTGAACTTTTGGGGTCTGTTTTGCCTCAGTAGCCCATCGGAGGTGGGCAGAGCTGAGAGATGAGACAGAAGACTCAGCTACTGTTTGAACTTCTGGAGCCGGCTATCCCCGAAGGCCGTCTCTTAGCCTCTGGAGTAACAAGGGCCCATGGCCTCTTCCACCCAGTGTCCTTGGCTGCTGTCATGTGACCTGCCTTTCCCGCCGGGTGGGACGGCCTCCTAAGAAGCGCTCGAAGCCATGGCAGGCCAGGCCGAGCAGGACTCACCTTGCCGGTCTGCAGGGTGCGGAGGGTGGGAGTGGTACAGAGTCTGCTGGCTCTGCCGGATGGCCGCGGTCAGTGGGAGGTCGGCCTGCACCACCCACTCCTGGCTGCCGTTGAGCACCGTCTCGCCTGGCATGGCGAGTGAGTGCCGCTTGGGCACGTCCTTGGTCAGCGTGGCTAAGGACTGCTTGGCCTGGAGGGAGAAGCACCCGTGGTCAAGGAGAGCTGTGGGCTGTGCTCGGCGTCGCCCACCGGCACGGCAAGAAGCCGAGGGGCCGCCTCTGTACGCGGCGGCACAGCTCTGGCTGCACCATGGCCCTCACCTGGGAGCTCACTTCCAGGTGCCCCTGTCTCCCAGCAGCGAGGGGCACCACCAAACAGGTGGAGGGGCCCAAGGACACACACGCCCCTGCTTCTGGGCCTGCAACGACTGGCCCAGTCGAGGGTTTCCAGTACTGTAATTCTCCCCAAATGGCCTATGATCTGCCCGACACCGAGGACAGCTAAACCCAGACATGCTCCCTCCTTGAACTAAGGCTGGGGACAGGTCCTCGACCCAGTTCAGAATCCGTGAAAGGAGTGCGTGGACCAGAAGCAGCCTGGGCACGCTTTGAGGCCGAGTGAGGGCAGGCAGGACCCAAGATGCCTCAGCCGCACCGTCTGCCCCAGGCTGCGTGGGGTTTTACTGACGTGGGTTCCAATTCTTTTGAGGAGAAGAGGGATGTGTATTATAATGCATATTCTCAACTCTGTCCATTTCTACTTCCCGACCAGCTCACAGGCGGGAGAAGGAGGCCTGGCCTCGCGTGCAGATGCCCCCGTCCACTCACACAGCAGCACGGAACGTCCGTCTGACCCCGAAAACCAGCGGCTCTTCTGGGGTGGCACAGGATGCTCATTTGTCCCCACCGGCAGGGTCTGCCCTCTGTCCGGCCTGGGCGGCACTTTCTGTCGCAGGCTCGGATCGGGCAGAGGGGCCAGAGTGCCCTGGGACACGGGAGCCTGTCACTCTGTCCACGCAGAACTGTTTTTTCTGGTAACGGGGCCTGAAACCAGGCCCCCCCCGAGCCTGCACTTTGTCCTGACCCCGAGAACCTGCATGTTGGTGACGTGACACAAAGATGTGCATGTGGCGGAGGTGGAGGCAGGAAGAGGCTGAGAACCCCTGGCGGTACCTGCTGTGGAAGCCTGAGCTCGTTCCTCCACCCCTCAGCCCAGGGCCCTCTCTGGCCGGGCACGGAGCTTCGGAGCTGGACTCTGCAATCAGACTGGCCCCAGCGTTGCCCCTCCTGAGCTGGGGGCTCCTGCCGCCGTTCCCGGCGTCCCCGCCGTCCCCCTGTCCCATCTGTCAGCTAGGGATGCCGGCATGCGGCTGCAGGGTGACTGACCACAGCCCCTGTGCACGAGCACTCAGGGAGCCCGGTGTGGCAGTGTGTCCTGTAATTCGGGGCACCTGGGAGGCTGAGGCAGGTGGAGCACAAGGATGAGGCCAGTCTGGCCAGTTTAGTGACTTAAGGGGACTCTGTCTCAAAAAACGAAGGGCCGGGAACGTAGCTCAGTGCAGCACCTCACTGTAATACTAATACTAATACTAATACTAATACTAAAATACTAGAGAAAATGAAACCTGACAGGAGAGCCAGGCTTCCCCCGGGCAGACGGCTGGGACCCTCCTCCCTGGCATCGGGCCTCGAGGGAGTGGGTACTGCTGCACTTCCAGACTGAGAACCAAGGCAGACAGAGGCCCCCCCTCGCTCGCCAGGCTGGGGAGGTGTGACCAGAGGACAAAGCAAGAGGTCCCCGGCAGGGGTGCAGGGCAGAGCCTCCACCTGGGCCCAGGCCGGCCTGGCTCTGCAGCGCCTCAGCACCTGGGCCTCGGTCAGCCCAGCCGCCTCCTCCCCAGAGCATCTCAGCTCTGAGTTCTCCCGGCACAGCCACACAGGGTGGAGGGAGGCTGGGCTGGCTGATCGCTCAGCCTGGCTGGGAGCCAGAGGTGGTGGGTGACAGGACCCATGGAGCCTCAGCTCTGTAAAGCCCCGTCCTCCGTCCCTGGGCAGATGTAGCCTCTGCTGACGCTCCAACATCCCCATGTTTCCTGGGCCAGATGTCTGCGGGAAGGAGGAGGCAGGTCCCCGAGTGTCTGCATGTGGGGCCAGAGCCCAGGCAAGGAGATACCATGTCTGCCTGTCTTGGCACTGGCAGAGCTGGTCTGACACACGCGGGGCTGCTAGACGCACCACACACACCTTGGCAGGAAGCACACCCAGGGATCCCAGGCCTCTTCCGACCTGGACGGCCCTCACTCCTAGGGGTCGGCATTGAGCAAGGAGACTTGAGCCAGCCCTGCCCTGACCCAAGCGTCCGCTTCCACACACAGCAGGTGCTAGGTGTCCCCTGCATTACTTCCCTGAGAGCCCTGTAGGACACGGCCCACCTGGAGCCAGCGCCCCCTTCAGGGGCTCCCGGTACAACCTGCACCGCCATGTCCAGGAGGCTAGTGCCTTCAATAACGCTTCTGGCCCTCAGCTCTGCCTCCTCAGCACCTGGGGGTTAAGATGGGCGCTCAGAAGGGTTTCATGTGGTTCAGGGAACGCAGGGCACGAAGAACCAGATTCTGGGCCCAGATTCTGGCCCGAGGCTCCCTGCCCTGCACATGGGAACCCAGGCACCTTCTCAGGACAGTGACTGGGAATATTTGGGGCCTTTCTTTTGTAACTGAAAAACAGCATTTTTCTTCCTGGGTAACTTTTCCTGCAGATACTTTTGAAAATAGAGCAAAATAAACCAGAAGTCATATGCAGTCCTGCCAGTTCGAAACAACTAATGCTCCTATTCTGGCGTATCTTCTTCCAAGTGTCTTCCTAAATGATACACGTGTCCCCAAAGGTGTTTCTGCCTGTTAGTCTCCCACCGTCACCATGGACGGGCGGGCTCAGGGGCTTGTGGACACCCGCATGCCCCGGGGGCGCCCTTACCATGGCCAGCTCGGCCTCCAGCTCCTTCATGCGGTTGTCCTTGAGGTCCAGCTGGGAGCGCAGGGCCGCCGCGTGGTCCGTGGCCTCCTTGGCCTGACGCCGCAGCTCCCACTTCTCCCGCTCCAGTAGGTCTTTCTCCTTGGCCAGGGCCTTCACTGCGTCCTCGCTCTCCTGGGGCCGGAGAGAAGTGTCCGTGGGGTTACGACTCAGTGGGGTCTCTGGACCCTCGAGAACACCACAAGAAAGTGTGACTTCAGCTTCTCCAAAGCAGCTCTAAATACATGGCCTGGGAAACTGCATCTGTGAAGTGCGCTGGGCCCAGCACTGAGCAGAGGCTTGACACTGTGACACCCCTTGCCCAAGTGGCGCCCAGGAAGGGCTCACTCTTCCAGGAAGCCAGGGCCAGGGCAGACTTAAGACGAGTGCTTTCAGCTGGTCTTGGGTGGCTCCTGCTCGCAATCCCAGCACTCTGGGAGGCTGAGGCAGGAGGACTGCAAGTTCCACTCCACGCTGGGCACCTTACTGAGACCCTGTCTTAAAATGAAAATGGGGCAGCTCCCTGGGGGCCGAACGGGGGGCAGGTCCCCGTAGTGAGGAAAAGAAAAGGTGTTTTCCAAATGGCATTTTCGTGAATGAACCTGAAGGGTACTGAATGGGCACCCAGAGCTGCACAGGGTAGATGGCCTCCACGTGCCCGGCACTTAACCCCAGTACCACTGCCGGCAGGCGCAGAGGCCCCTTCTACCACGGCTTCAGAACAGCATGGTATCCGAGGGCTTTCCTGCCACAGGAGGAACTCGATGCGCTGTCCAGAGACGTGGAAAAGAAGTTGCTGTTAAGCCCCAGCTGGCCTCAGTGCCAAGGGAATAACCGGCACCACTGCTACCCCCCAGGGCCTTGTGCGCTGCTCACAGGAGCTGAGTCCTGTGCCTGGCAAGGACTTCTGCAGAGTGTGGGGGACAGTGGGCAGGAGCCAAGTGTGGGCTGGTGTCCTGCCTCTGTGCGGGCCCAGGTAGGGGCCTCCCTCAGTGTCCGTAGCCACCCCCATGATGGGTGACAGGGCCGGCCTGGCTCTTGGGCTCCTGTTTTGCGGCTGCATCCCCGCGCAGCAGGTGCACAGTACACGCTGCTGCTGTTGAGTTCGTCTTCCTCCGCCTCCCACTATCGACCTCTGAAGATGTCGCCCACAGCCACAGGCCGTGATGACCCAGGGCTCCAGCTATCTGACTCTCTGCGCCCTTCCCTGGCACCGCTGCCCCGGCTTTTCTGAACCCTGACCAGTGCTCTTTCAAGAGGCTGTCCTGGCGGCTCTGAGACCCTTGCGCCCGCTGAGGTTCTTTCTGCCCACTTCCTGCCTCTGTGCCACCCCCAGGGCTGGTCCACTCCTGACAGCCACGGGCTTTGCTTCCTTCGCAGGGTGCCAGGTAGCACAGACAGGCCCCGGAGGAGGCTCTGAGGCCCCAGTAGCACTTCTGACCTCAAATGGCCAAGTCATGGGAAGAACACCAGTCGTCATAGTGATGACCCTGAAGCTCTGGGACGGGAGGCAGGTCCCCGGCGGGTGAGACTGTCATCGGCTCCTATTCTGCATGGCCCCGGCTGGGGCCAGTTTGCCACCAGAGGGGCTGGATTGTCACGGGCGCCCAGTTTTTCCTGCTCCCTTGGGACCCGCTGCACCCTGTCCAGCTGGGAAAGAACAAGGGAGAGGGGACAAAGGAGGCAGGGGTCCTGGGAAAGGTGCCCCAGTGTCCGGGGTCTGCAGGTGGGCTCTGGACCCCGGCTGTGCCCACCCTGCCCAGCTGTGGCCATGGAGGGTGACCCCACTTCCTGCCAGCTTGGCCATGAAACAGAGGCACGTGTGGCCCTCTCCACGGAGCATACAGCGCAGGCTCTGCTCTGAGCACGTAGAAGTGCGCACTGTCCCAGCACAGCGTCGAGCAGCAGGTCCCAGGCTTCCCTCTCCGAGACTCCCGTGCGGCCAGCACCAGGTTCCCACCGGCCAGGGCAATGGCCGTGAGGGACGTGTGCAGAGGGCTGAGCTGAGGGGCCCGACGTGCACAGACGTGGGCAGCAGCGGCTGGGGGTCACCAAGGATGGCCAGAGCCCTGAACACTGCCTGCGCTGTGGGCGGCCTGGCACAGAGATCTCATGAGGAGAGCCAGTGACATGGGCCCCAGGGACAGGACAGCGGGGTCCCTGTGAGGACCAGACCAGGCGTGGGGAGAACGTGGTCTGTCATCTGCTCGAGACCATGTCCTTGCCAGGACTGCCCACTAGGCGGTCGCCACAACAGCTTAGGCCTCCTGCCTCCCACTGCGAACTCTTCCTTCATCACCACGCTGTCCGCTGTGGTGCTCCTGGCACAGTGGCTTTCTGCTGTTCTTCTGCCCTGCACACCAGAGAGTTAAACTCTCCAGACACAGTGGCTCCCAAAGCCCTGAGTGGCTGTGGCTGGACCCTTCAAACCTCAGGATCCTTGTGGGCACACCCCAGCACAGGTACCACATCAGTACTGGCGGAGTCAGCTTCTCAAACTCCTGTTCATCCTGCAAAGCCCAGCTCACACTGTCACCTCCACTGAAGCCTTCTCGGACCCTTCCCTGCAGGAAGAGCAGATGCTCCAGTCTGCTCACACCTGCTCAGGGGTGTGAACAGCTCCCACCCCGAGTGTGCCGTGGCATGGCACGCACAATGCCAGAATCTTCATAGCAGCTATGCGTCATTATCACCTTCTTCCAGATGGGGAAACTGAGGCTCAGGGAGATAAATGAGAAGCCGTGGCAGATACAGGAACAGGGATTAGTGGCAGCCAGACCCCCACTCCCAGGGCACTGCCCAGACCCAGACACCCCGGAGCTGTGCCCCTCGTGCCCCACCCCGTGTTCCGTCAGGGAGGCTGGTGGCGCTGACCTTGCGGTGCTGCTCATAGTTGCGGATGAAGTCCCGCAGCTGCTCCTCGCGGCTCTCCAGCGTGGCATACAGCTGCTGCATCTGGCTCACCAGGTCTGTCTTCTCACCCTTCAAGCGCTTCCGGTCGGCCTTCATGGCTGCAGACAGAAGAAGGCGTCAGCCCCGAGACCCCAGCACCACCCTGCACCTTCTAGCAGACAGTAAACTGTCCAGTGTCCCCCGGACTCCCCGGGTTCAAACCCAGACCCACTGCGTCCACGGTCATCACCCTCGGATGTCCTGCCACACAGGAAGCAGCCCTGTCCTTCCTGGCTCCGGGCCGGCTGAGCCTCCCGGGGTCAGAGCTGACCACAGCTCCTGACTCCACGGTCCCGGAAGTGGAAGGGAACCGATTCTCTGCCAAGATGAGCCCACAGAACGACCCAGCCTAGCCAGACAACGCTCATGTGCTCCACTCTCCCTGGGGAGAGTCTGATTAATAACATGCAAGATAAGACACCAGAAATGGGCCACAAAGGAGAAAGATGTAAATTGACTTGATCTAGGTTAAGCACTGCTGCTTTCAAGAACATGGTCAGAAGAGGACGCCCACTCCCGCACTCTCCCTACCGCAGGCTGGCGCCTCGGCAGTGGAGTGGGCTGGGGGCTCCGAGCCCTCCAGAGCCCCTGGGCCCACACCGCCCTGGCGACGGCACAGACAGGGCTTTCAAGTTAGCTCAGGAGAGGTGACCGGGGCAGAGCAAGTCTTGGGTGCGGAAGCTTCCAGCTTGAGACCCATGAGTGGCCCCATCACTTGTCTGGAGCCCCACAGCCACATCTGACCCCAAAGCCCTCCACAGTGAGGCCCCCAAATCTGAGGGGCCTCCAGCCCCACAGCTAGCAGAGGGCAGCGACATGGGGCAGACTGGCATCCAACCCCGTGGGCTCAGTCTGCTCACAGGAAGGAGCTGCACGCCCTGCCACTGCCCCCAAACAGGACAGGACCTGAGTCCCTGGCCAGGACTCAACACAAGCCGGTGTCTCTCTGGCCCTGGGGGGCCCCTGGGCAGAACAGGAGGGTTCAGCCTGGCCAGAGCCCTGCGTGTCAGGCACAAGGAGGCCCCGGGAGACCCCTGGGGCGGTGCCTCATGCTCCTCCGCTTGGCCAGCAGCAGCTCAGGTCGCACGGTGGGCATTCCAAGCCTGCTGGGCTGGAACCTTCCAGGGTGGGGACCCAGAGCCCACAGCAAAAGGCCACTACTGGCCCTGCTTGGCAGGGCAGCTCCCTGGGCTGGTCAGCGAGGGGCACGGCTGGACTAACTCCACACTGCTGGGGCCACGTTGCAGGGGAAACATCACCATCCAAAGAGGCAACTAGGGGTACAGTTTAGCCCCCGAAGGTCCCACTAAGGCTCAGGAATGGCTGGATTCTGGATTCACCCAGTGGGACCCCCACTGTGATGACTTCTCGGCTCCTGCAGGGGCTGGGGGGTGCCTGACCGGGGTGGTCGGGGTGCGAGCTGCGGGACTCGGCCCAGCCCCACCCCTCTGCTCTTCCCGCTTCACTCCGCCAAGCCCCTCCCCCACGTTCCGGCCCAGGCCCCTGGCCACGGAGCCAGTCTACCACGGCCCGGAAGCGCCGAAACACCTTCCTCCTTTGTGCGTGTCGTCACTCTGGGTGGGCAGGGCCCTCGTCACCCGAGAGCAGAGCCACACAGTGGGCAAAGGAGGGCAGTTCAACCAGGCCCAGCTCTTGTCTCAGCCGGTTCCACACAGGTGGGTGCAGGACAACCAGGAGCTTGGGGGCGGGCCCCGAGCCTTGGGCAGTCTCTCCCAGGCGGGACACTACTGCCATAGCAGGGCACAAGGACAGCCTTTCAGCTGGCAGGAGTTGGCTGGAATTAACCCATGCTTGGATTTGCCTGTCACCAGCCCCATCTGGGCGTGAGCAGACTCGACTGTGCGGTCAGCCACCGGAGACTCGGCACCGCTCTGCCCCCAACATGGCTCTTGCCAAGAGGTGTTATGGGTGAGGAACACCTCTTGCAGGTCTCCTCCGTCCGATGGGGGCTCCTGGAGAGCAGTGAGGGACCCAGGCCTCCGACGGCGCCTTCCCAAGCT
This sequence comes from Petromus typicus, assembly GCA_004026965.1. Lineage (NCBI taxonomy): Eukaryota > Metazoa > Chordata > Mammalia > Rodentia > Petromuridae > Petromus > Petromus typicus. Next base: position 13,234 of record PVIR01013677.1, read on the forward strand.
GCCTGTACAGCGCAGCACCGACTGCCCCGGGCTCCAAGCTGGCTGCGGTCGCAGGAGTGAGCTACAGAGCTGTGCCTTTGGGGAGGGAAGCCTGCGAGGAGACAGGAGCGCCGGGCTGCTCTCTGCCTAAGAGAGCCCCATTTTGTTTGGGGGGCAAGGGTCATCCTAACACAACTTTCCAAGCTCTCCTGCAGCTAGAAGGACTTGGCTCTGGCCCTTGGTGTACAGATGCCCATAAGGAGATGCCCGATCATTCTCAGTCCTCAGTGTGTCCCAGGATAGAAAATTCATGCCACTGGGAGACTGGGGGACAGGGACAGAGAGGCCCACATCTCTGATGGTCCCCATCTGAGCCATAATTCTGTGTAATGGAAAAACCAAGTTTCCTTGTGGCTTCTCAGGGTGTGTGGCATAGCGGGGCAGGTCGTGGGTGTCACCAGCAGGTCCAACTTGCTCTGTGCATCTGAGGCTGGACCCTGCCAGGCAGAGGACCAGAAAATATGAGGTCTGAATCGCCAACGTCAATGTCAAGTGAAGGTCAGCCTAACACAAGGTGCGTCTGAAACGCCACACAGAGGAGCCACGTCCAGTCTGCAGCTGGCTCCTCCAGAGCATGTGCGGTCGTGGGGATGGTGGGTCCTGGCTCTCGGCACCCTGACCCAGCCCACCCCCTTTGCTGTGCATGGAAGGGCTCTATGGAGCATCCAGGTCGCTGCTGCCCACTCAGGCTGGCTCGGGCCTGCTGGTGCAGCTCTGCACACGTGGGAAGCTCGACACACGGACCCCAGAAATCATTCCACACGGACTCGCAGCAGTGCGACCCCGCAGGCCCTTCCTCCCGCCTGTCGCTGCAGTGTTCCTTTCGAACCCGTTCTGACGGCCCGCACACGCCTGACCAGGAGTGGCTGTGACGGTCTCCCCAGGGCTCTGCCCACCTGGTCCCATCCCAGCGGCCAGGCCACTGGACCCACTACCATGGTCGCTGGCGGGCAATGTCACATCGGCTGGGCCCCTCAGATAGGGAATGAGTCCGCCTGGCTCGTGGGAATGCCCTCCCTGCACTGCCACGGCCGAGGTGCCGAGATGAGACAGGCAGATTCGTGGCTGGTGAGCCCGTGGGACCCGCGCCCCGGGGAGGACAGAGGCTGAACACAGGGCTTTTCTCCTTACCCAGAGAGGTGCCTGCGGGCCCCCTGGGGCTGCCCCCTTGCTGCTAACCCAGTGCTCTCCCGGGCCACCTGCTCCGTCCCCCCTTCAGTCTCCTACCAGCCCAGCATGCACAAGGTGCCAAGTCCCAGGGCCCCCTTGGCTTCCCTTCTGCACTGCTGCCCGCCGCGACGGTGCGCAGGACGTCCGCAGACACCCACCAGTGCACACGGCGGGTCAAAGGGGCACAGGCACCCAACTGCCCACCTGGGACTTGGGGGAACTGTCCTCCCGTCCTCAGCGTCCAAGATGGTAAAGCAACTCCCCGCGTGCCTGGCCAGCCACATGGGCTTTTACCACTAACTCGACAGCTTCTGATTCTGCAGTCAGACACGGAGCTGGGTGTCCCCTGGGGGCCGGGGACCCTGGCTGAGTGTCCCAGCACTCCCCCTCCTAGCCCGCTAAGTGGCTCCAGTGTGGCTGGTGACCACACAAGTGCCCTCACCTGTCCCTGGACCCTGTCCTGCAGTGGGCAGCCCTGCGAATGGAAGAGGTGGAGGGCCCAGGGGCCCCTCAGCACGGCCAGAGAGGGGTGGTCTGAGAACTAAAACCAGGACATCTGCCCGAGACCTCGCGGCTCACACACAGCCGCATAGTACATGGGGAGACAGTTTCACAAAACCGTCACACACGCAGAGTGGGGGACACTTCACGCACGATGCTGCTCCTGCCACCACCCCACCTCTGGGTGGGGCTCTGAGACTCCTCTAGGTGTCTGACATGTGTGTACCTCAGTGCAGCCTCGGGCTGCTGGAGGGAGGTGTGTATGTATGTATGTATGTGCAGGCCGTGTGTGTGCATGTGTGTGTGCACACGGTATTGTACACAGGCTCACAGGCGGGAAGCGAGGTGGCTGGCAGAGCGGAGGCCTTCTGCCCCCAAGGAACGACCCCGCCTCAGCCAGCAGGACCCCTTTTCTTTTCCCTTGTGTTCCTGACCTGAGGAGACTGGGGTGAGGGGTGGCAGGCAGGTGCCAGAAGGGCTTGGCAGGCTGATCTTTGGGACCCTGACTTCGGAATCAACAGCACCAAATGGAAGGTTCTAGATCCTTCTAGCTTGTCCCCCTACAGCCGGGGGAACCGAGGCCCAGAGGGAAGGGAGACACTGTGTGCCAGCAGCGAGCTCAGCTAGCCTGGGCGTCCTGGCCGGGCACCGACAGAGGTGAGGTGGGAGGGTCCACTGGGAAACCCGCCCAACCTCAGCGGAGCCCCGCGTCCTCACCGGCAGGGTGACGCCCGTGAGAGTCGTCCGTTCTGCACTATAGGGCACACTGTCCAAGGGAGCATGTGGGAGAAGAGACCACATGTGTGTCAGTCAGGGGCTCGGGCGCCGTCCTCCGCCGTGACACCAGCAGCCTCCGCCGTGAGGCGGCGGGCGGTCCCTCTGCCTGTGCAGGCATCCAGGGGTCAGATCAGCTCAAAGCTCTGCTGAGCTGCTCTCCCTGCCTGTGTGAGCTCTGGCTGGCTGGCGTTCACCTGGGGAGAGGCCCCGCCTGGGACACAGCAGGCAGACCGGGGCGTGTGGCAGGCCGCACGCTTGCAGTTCGGGAGCTGCTGTGCTCTGGCTTTCCCTGTCTGGAAGATAAGCCAGGTGAGATCAGAAAGATCGTCCCCGGGGGCCCCCCCACTGAGGGTGCACAGGTGAGCGGACAGCTGACCAGGGAGCTGGGCGAGTGGTGGCCGGCGGGGGTCAGAGCCCAGGAGGCTGTGCCCGAGGCCGGCTTGGCTGCAGGAGGGGCAGGGCTGAGCTCTGAAGGCTACACCCTCTTCTCACGGTACCCTGAGGCCCCTCACAGTCTCGGCCTTCTGGTTACTCTGGCTCCAAACTGGAGCCGTCCTGGGCCGCCTCCTCACACCACAGCCAGGCCGCCAGCTGTGCCTTCCACGCGGCACCAGCCCGCGGCCTCTCGCCAGCCACACCCGAGCCGAGCAGCAGCCCAGAGTGGGGGTGAGGGTCCCCTAACCCAGCCGCGAGCAGCCTCCTAAACGCAGTCAGACCCCAAAGCTTCTCTACTACCCACAACTCCTGCTTCAACTTGTACAACCTGGGCGTGAGTGGGGTGTGGCAGACACTTCCGAACCCCAAGTACCCAGAGCTGCCCCTCTCTGGCCTTGCAGCTCAGGGAGGGGTATAGGGCCACCACCCCCTGGGAGGAACCGGGAACTGTCCCTCGGGAGGTGGGCAGGCGAGGACACAGCGCCCAGTCCCACGCATGGTAGCCCAGTGCCAGTGATGCCAGGAGAATCCCAAGCTCGCCTGAGCGGGCACCTGAGGAGGCTCAGGGCCATTCGCCGTGGCGGGAACAGCACTGCAGAGACCTGATTTCGAATTCCGGTCCCACCACGCCCACAGCGTGATCTTGGTTACATCCCGACTTCTGTGTCAAACAGCTTCCCCTCTGGGGCAAGCGGAAGCATGTTCCCACCTGGGTCCGCCTGGTGGTCGTCCACTGCTCAGCGATCTCTTACATTCAGAGCTGCCCGAGATGGGCAGGGAGGTCCAGTGCAGGTCGAAATTCGGCCACACATCACTCGAGGGACACCGAAGGCCGGTGGGAGAGAGGACACAGAGCTTGCAGCTGCTGGCCACCAGGGGCACTTCAGCTTTGGGCATGTGCCAGCGGCCAGGATGGGCACAGTCAGTCCTGGGTGACCAGGACTCACAGACAACGTGCATGTAGAGAGGTGTGGCACACTCTGGCTGTCTGGCCACTGCCACTTGCCCCAAGGGACCTGGGGAAACCAGCAGGGTGGGGGCTGGGGATCAGGCCCTCCCCCAGCAGGAGGGAAGAGGGGGCGGGCTGCAGAGGAGGGGGTCTGTTTTCCAGCCTCGGAAGGGGAGTCCAGGAAGAGGTCCTCCTTCCTCCAACTCACACTAAAAATAGTGGCAGGGTATGGCAGGCAGGCCAGAGCGGAACAATGGAATTCCCTCAGCGGGGCAAGGAGGCGGGGATTTCTGGAAAGTAGTTCCGCCTGCAGTCCCCCTGCCCCGCACAGTGAGTACTATTTTAAAGGCCTGTGTTGGTGTGGAACGTCACTCGGAGACACGATCTGGCTGTGGCACAGTACGACAGGGAGGCGTCAAGGTGCAGCAGGGAGCAGCGTGTGCAGCCCTGAGTAGCGTCCAGAAGAGGCCGGCTGTGAGAAGCTGCCCAAGGCCCCATGACTGGGGGCTGGTCTCGTCACTCCTGCACCCAAGGGAGACCAGACAGGACCATTCCAGGCTGGGTGCAGGTGGCACCCTGGTAGCTGCAGGTAGTCTCTTCCTGGGTGAGGTCAGGAAAGAGGCTGTGAGAGCAAGGACCAGGAGGGCAGACCCTGGGCTCAAACCAGCCGAGCCACATGCTCCGCTTGGTCCTGGGTTCTGGTCCAGCTCAGTCCTGCACAGGCTGTGGCCATACAGCTGGAGTCAGCTGGGGCCTAAGTGCAGGAAGATGTCCAGGAGGGTGGTGGACAGCACTTGGTACACAGACAGTCCTGCTCTGCCTCCTGCCAGCCCCAGCCTTCTGGAGACCCCACGAACTCACAAGGCCTCCGGGACCACCTCTGTGGACTGGGTCCTACAGACCCCTCAACCTCTGAGGCTGAAATGACACCCAGAGGTAGCAAGCTTTGTGATCCTTGGGGACTTCGGAGTTGTGAGGACCCTGGTCCTACAGGGAAAGCCCTGGGGCCTATGCCTGGTGCTGGTGGGTCTGGCCGTTTGGACTCTTAAGTGCTGAGTGGCCGCAGGGCCAGGAACCCCAGCTGTCTTTGGCTTCCTCCTCTTACAGGGGGACCCTGAGATGAAGCAGAGAGGGAGCACCAAGAGGCCACACAGTCAGCCAAGCCTGGGGCCACCTGAAGTGCCCTCCGCTAGAGGGGCACAAGGTGATGACAAGACCGGAAGCCTGCTGTAATTAAGACCTCGATAAAATATTTAGACTGCGGCGTGCAGGTGTAATAATGCTTGCACACTTAAATGTTAATGAGCGCCATTCAATGGAAGGTCGGCCAAGCCCGTCACTGAATATATATTTGGGACTGATAAACTCTCGAGCTGTAAAATCACATGCTGAGCAGACGTGTGTACGTGGGCTTCCCAGGGGCCTCTGATCTGTCTTATGGAGGAGGCGCTCAAAGGCAATCCAGAAGAGGGAGGAGACGGCGGGCCGGGGCGCAGCAGGGAGGTCGGGGCCTGCAGGACTGTCCGGAGCGGGTTAGTGGATGTGAACTTATCTGCACACGTCTGTGGACAGAGCACTCACTACGCTGGGGCATCTGGCTGTAGCTACTGTGCACAGGCTCTGTCGTGGTTCCCTCCACAACTCAAACACTTCAAACTCAACCACACAGAACTAATGACATGACAGTATTCATGGAAGCTGCTTTAAGGCAATTATCTTCCAGGATGAGAACAAGATGGACGGACTTGGGTGCAGTGGTGTCACCGCCAGGCCTGATCGATTTATTCCCAGGCAGGGCTAGGGATTGAGTTTCAGGCCTCTGCACTGAGCACCTCTCCCCTGACTTTTACAATTCTGAGACAGGTTCTTGTGTAACTGTCTAGTCGCCCAGGTTAGGTTCGAGTTGCAATCCTCCTGCCTCAGCCTCCTGGGGTACCAGGATTACAAGTATGTGTCTCTGGCCCTGGCTTCCTGCCTTGTATTTACTGATGAGAGAAGAACTTACAGGGGCAACATAAGCCACGACCAGGACGGGAGCTGGGGAACCTGGGCAGGCCAAACGGAAGGTGGGGACCGGGGCGGAGCAGAGGACACGACACACTTTTAATTACCATTAAACACAAGGACTGAAATACTTGCTGAAGGCAGTATTATGAACGGCAAGAACTTTGCAGGCGGCGGAGTCTGAGGAAACCTTGCCAAGAGTGGGCAAAATCGTGGAGCCAGGGCAAGAGCCAATGCAAACAGCCTGGGGCAGCCGAGGAGGCCAGAGCAGCGCTCAGATCTGCTCCCTGTGGCTGCGGCACCGCAGGCCCAGCTTCGTGTCCCGTTACCTCCGACTGGGGCCCCCTTCCTCTGGCCCTGGGGGTCACGGGCGCCCTGGGCTCTGACTCTGACCCCAGCCTCCGCCTCGTTCCTCTGCTTTCATGTATCCTCTGAGGCCGCCTGTCATGACTGCTCCCCGGGTCCGTGAGGCCACACGGACCTGTGCCGGGATGCTGGCAGGCACAGGCCCTGCGGGGTGAACGTGATCCTACCTCACTCGCTCTGGCTGCTCGTGGATGCAGGGAGGCCGTGGGCAAGGCGGTGGCAGCAGCAGGTGGACTGGCCCCATGGAAGAGGGACCTGACAACCAGGCCAGGTGCGCCTCGCCCTGCTCAGGCCCAAACCTTCCCCGTGGACGACAGTCTGTCCTCCGCAGGTGCTCCCTGGAGGACGGGTGGAAGCTCCGAGGACTCCATCTCGACTGCACTAGCAGCCAGAGGGCCACTGCTGGCCCTCATCCACGCAGCACCGCCCCTCACACTCGGCATCGGGCAGCTGCCCACGTGGAGAGTGAGCAATGCCACTGTGGTTAGACTTCGGGCTCCTCTTGAGTGTCACTCTGTGGCTCTGTCACGAGAAATGCAGCTTTGCACTGAGTGTAGCAGCTCACTCCTACGAGCCCAGCACTGTGGGAGACTGAGATCGGAAGACTGCAAGTTTGAGCCTAGCCTGGGTAACTCAGTGAGATCTTGTCTCAAAATGTAAAATAACCTTTTTTATTAGGGATATAGCTCAGTGCAAAGGCTCTGGTTCAGTTTTCTGCAGTACAAAACAAAACAATACAGAAAAAAAGGTAGCTTTTCGAGGCAAAAGAGTACAGAACAACGGCAGGAGCTGTGGCCTTCTCTGCGACTACAGTCCCCAGCTGCACTAGGACATTTGGAGCTGTTCAGTGCTCACGGTGTGGCAGCAGTGTTTGGAAGACCTCACCCCTGGGGCCAGGATCACTCCAACTCCACAGACCAGGGACCTGAAGCAGGCCAAAGCAAGCCACGAGGTCCTACCACAGGGGAGGCCTGGCTCCTGGAGCTCACTGCTCAGGACCCAAGAAAACGGTCTTGCCGGGCCTGGGCAGGCACAGGGCAGGATGCGGCCTGGGCTCCTCATACCAGCTGGCCACTCCTACAGAACTACCAGTGACGCTGGGACAGCCGCACTCCTCCCCTGTGCAAGCGCAGGTGCCAGGCTTCCGGGATGGCCTTCTGGATGGTACAGACCCCAGCGACTGCGCAGGTGGGAGCTGCATTGGCACCACCGACACAGGCCCTGACCCAACAGAGTACTGTCATAATTCGGGTTGGGTCTACACTTAGGAAGGTGACAGCATTCCTGAGACAGCAGCCACACGTCCAGGCCAACATTGCTTCCAGCCACCCCTGACCAAGGCCCAGGAGGAAAACAGCTGCTCGAGGATGGGATCTGAGGAAAGCTACCCCTCCGGGACCCCTGGGCATGTGTGCAGGGCACAGAAGGGTAGGGGACGAGGTCTGCAGGGGACTCCAGGTGGCTAGGCTACACCCATCCCAGACAGGGCGGGATCCTGGCATCTGATGGCCTGGGCTATACAGCCTGGACCCGCACAGCTGCCTCTGGTGGGGAAGCTGGCTGGGTCAGGGGCCTGGCACCCCAGGACCAGGCCGGGGCTGTAGGCTGGGTACAGTCAGCTTGCCCACTCCACTCTCTGTGATGTTTACCCAGAACGATCTCTGCATGTCCATACCCTATGTGTCTTCTAGTTTCCTTGGGTCCCGGGAGAGGCTGGGGCGACCACTTCCATCTCCATGTGCGGTGTGGTTTGTCAGCCGAGCCGAGGCGCCAGCTGTCCCCACCCCCAGCTCACTCCAGATGGTGGCAACCAGGCCACAGCTGTGCACTTGGGACAAGCATTCCAGCTCAGAGAGCAGGGACATGGCTCCCTGCAGGGCAGCAGCAGTCCCTCTGTGCCTAGCCGCCACTTGCCTTCCAGTGCCTTTTCCGCCATCTCAACACGGAGATGCGAAGTGGGCACTCGGAGGACAGAAGACCCCTGCTGCCCGGACTGGCGCCCGGGGTGGGAGGGAAGACCAACCCGGCAGCCGCGCCTGTATGTTTGTTCATTCAGACAAGCTTTACTGCCTGCTTTAAAGGCTTGATTCGGCCACAAACAAGTTCTGCGGAATCTTCTAATACTCCAGCTGTGCAGGGAAAACAGAGGCCGGGAGAGCAGAGAGCAGAAGCAAGCGGCTGGAGTGGGAGGAGTCAGGGAGCTGGCTGGCTACACAAAGCTCCCAAGGCCTGCAGGAAGCACTGCCTCCTACAGATGGTGGCTTGTCTATAATCCCTACACCGTGGGAGGCTGAAGCAGGGAAGTGTCAGATGGACCCAGCTCGGACAATTTAACCCAAAATAAAAAATAGAAAAGGTCGGGCATTTGGCTTAGTGCCAAGGCTCTAGCTTGAATCTCTAGTACCACAAAGATAAAACAAAGAAGAATGCTCTCCCACCCCGCCCACTTCGAATGAAGTATACAGCCCAGCATCTCGCAGCCTGGGGGCCCGGGGGTGGAGCACCAAGCTCCCAGGACTGGGTCATCTGGGTCATCGCCAGCCCCAGAGCTCTGGTTTGGGTCCCTCCTGCTCTTATGCCAGCTAACTACATCAACAGGCAGCCCCCACTTCTGGGGCTCGGCCTCTCACCTGCAAGCTGATTCCAGCCACCTGGCAGCAGGTGTGTTGTCCGTCAGCACAGAAGCACCGACACCGCTTAACCCCTTGGCCACTTTGGTGAACTCAGCAAGGTTACTTGTGTTTTCTCAACAGCTGAGCTCTGCACACAGCAGATTCTTCATAAACGTGTTGCCAGAACTGTTTCCCGATGGGTGAAGCTTTTGAAACACTGAGGGAAGCAGAGGCTCTGAACTCAAGATTCTGACAACTGGTAAACCCAGGAAAGCGAGTCAAGACAGCACACATTTCCTGCAGAAAAGGCAGCAGAGCATGACCAGATGTTGGTGGGAAGCCACCCGCACCAGGATGTGGGCCATGGCGCCATCCTCCGTGGCTGGGGACTGAGGGGGCCCAGCCTCCCACGTCCAGGGCCAGCAGCATGCTGAAAGCGAGGCTCACACACAGCAGGTGCCTCCTGGGGAGCCCCAACATCTCCTCTGAAGGATTCTCGCAAAAAGCCCGTCAATAGGTGAATCAGAATCAGATCAAACCTCTGCATGAATCAGTAAGTTACGGGAAACTGAAAGGAGAGAGCAGGCTGAGTGACACCACGGGACGCAGTCAGTGAACTGCAGATCCTGGGAAGTCTACGGGTCTCTCGACAATCAGTCAGCAAGAAAAACATGGAAAACACGAGCAGGAGCCTGTAGGTTCTAGCACTCAGAGAGATACAGCCCTGGGTCACACCGGGAGGACACTGTCCTGGTCTGACTCTGACAAAGCAGGAAACGCATTTCTGGGGAAAGTTAGGTAATGATCGAATGCCTGGCCGCTTTTGTAGGTGGGTGATACTTTGGAGAGTACAGCTCTCAAGGCTTTATTTTTACAGACATAATAGAGTCTGCAGATGACATGAGGCCGGTGAGATTTGTTTCAAAATTACCTGTGGATGGGGGGGTGCAGAATGCATCAGGGGCCCAGGACGTGGGCCAGGTGATGGGCGCCTGGGTTCGTTACAGGATTCTAGTAACTTCCGTGCTCCACTGCCATTACTGTAGCAGGAATGAGAGTGCAGTCCCCGGCCCCGGCCTGCGCTCCAGGCTCGGTACTGGGCAAAGCTGCCTGTCCCTGGACCCTGAGTGTGGAGGGAGAGGTGACTGGGGCTGGCACACAGTGGCGGGGCTCCCTGGCACGGTCCCCTGGGCAGAGCTGGCGGAGGGCTGGGGGCACCTCTTGCTTATTCTGGCGGGTGCTGCTGGAGTGTGTCACAAACTGCTGACTCAGGATTTATTTACCTCTGCAAAAGAGAAAAGCATCTAGCTTCTCGAGGAAGCAAGTGAAGGATTTCTAGCCTGACGGTCGGGGAGGAGAAACAGGAAGTGGCCAGTGAGCGCCCAAATAAACGGTATCGGGTGAGGAACAGACCGTGGCGTGGCCACTCAGTACTCTGATACCACTACTGTGACTTTGCTGTCACTGCCGGAGGGACTTGGGTGATTCCTGGGGTGATATCTGGGTCCTGCACAGACCGGGAACTCAGAAGGCAGGTGGACGAGGCAGAAGAGCTTGGGTTTAGAGGCGGAAACTAGGCCCAGAGGCCTCTGCCCCCTCGGGTGGGTTGCACGCCTGCACCACTTCCGCAGGATGTCGGGAGGTTCACAGGAAGTGGTCTGAGGAGCCTGCAACCCGGGGCATTAACACTCCTTCTCCCAGATAGCCGCAGGCTCCACAACCTGGGCAGTGCCAGTCTTCCCATCTCACCGACTAGTCTCAGGGCTGCCAAGAGCCAAGGCCGCCCCCACTCGGGCGCTCTGGAAACCTGCGCAGTCCGGAACCCCTGCAACCCCCGGGCCTTAGGTCCCCTCAGTTTGCAGTCACCTCCTCCATGATGCAGCCGGCCTGGACCCATACCCACAGGGGTGCCGACTGCCCTGGGCACTCACAAGGAGCTCAGAGCTGAGCCTCAGCAGGGCGGGGTCTGCTGCACAGGCTGTGAGCTTGGACCAACAAAACTCCCAGGATCTCATGAGCCTCATGGGCCTGAGGGATTCCATTAAAGTGTGAAGGATGGTGGGCAACAGTGCCACTTTCCCTGGGCTGCCCTGTGCTGAAGGTGGGTGACACTTGTTCCTGTGGAGGGGCTGTGGAGGGGCACCGTGCCCTCAGCTCACGCAAACCTGTACCCAGGAGTCACAGAGCAGCAGCACCCAGACTCAGAGGGCAAAGGGAGAAGGAGCCTCTGCACCCAGTAGCCTCCTACTGGTGCTGGAATTCCCTGCTCTGCAGGGTCTGCTGGGAAGGCAGGCTGGGAGCTACCTGGCATCAGGGCACGGTGGGGACAGTGGCAAGGGGGCCTGCTGCCAGCGCCTTGCATCCTGCCCGAGCCCCACCTGAGACCTGGGGACATGCTGAGTTCTCCTGGTGTGGCTGTGAGAGCACTGAGCACTGAGCCCAAAGCAAACCCGCCTGGCTTCCTGGCCCAACCCCTCCACACTGGCACCTATCTCAGGATCCCGACGTCTGCCTCTCACAGGGCTGCTAGAAAATTAAGCACTCAACTCGCAAGGACACATCTGGAGTGCTAGCTCTGGGTTTGAGTCCTAACTGTTGCTTCTGATGGTGAGAGGGAGTCATGCCCTCTAAGGTGGCACCTCTGGGCTGTTCTGGCATCCCACCTAAACGAGACACTCTGTGCTCTACAGTTCCGCCACCCTTGCTTTGTCTCCGTGGCTCTGGGACGAGCCCTGGGCCTCGCCTCCCCACGGAGCTGACCTCCCCGCCCTGGCCTTCGGGCTGACCCACAAACTAGTCAGTGGTGAACCCCTGATGGCCAGGAGATGGGTTTGGCACAGCACTCCAACAATCTACCCCTCGGGTGTCCTACTCTGGGCACAGCAGTGCTGGTCTCTAATCCTCCAGCACCCAGGAGTGTGCGGACGCTTGTGTAGGGCCTGGCCACGTGGCAAAGCACGGGAGGAGGGAAAAGGAATGGCCACCAGGGCCGCTGAGACATCAGTACCCTACAGAGGAGACCAGGACACAGGTGATTGGCTTTCTTGGTGCCCGGTGCGGATGCCAGGCCACACACAGACTCAGGGGACATGGGTGCAGGCACAGCCTGGCAGGGTGGAGCCAAGGGGCAGGTGACTGACTGCACACTGACATGCAGTCTGCGGTGTGCCAGCCTGCGCTCTTAGGGGTCTGATCCATGCCCAGCAACCGGCAGTCTGAGGGGCAGATCGCACACACGCCTCTTTTCAGGGAAACCCGAGATGCTTCTCCATCCAAAGCACACCTGGAGGGCACGAGCCAGTCTGCGCAGAGAATTTCCTGATGGGATGGGGGTGGCCTGTGGCACCTCACCCCAGCACTCGAGGCTGGGCGGCCTCCCGGGAGGGACTGGCTGTTGCTACCTCTGGATCCCCAGCTCAGACGAATAACCACACTAATAAGAGCTGTGAGGGTAGCAGGACTCAGGAGCCGGGCCTCGCAAGGGCCCCACTGAGCGAGGCAGGGGACACCCCAGGGGCCCCTCGCCTCGTCCCCGGCTCACCTCTGCTGCTGTCTGGCTCTGACGGATGGTCTTGGACAAATGACTTCACCCTCCTTGAGTCTGCCCCCCGTGAAATGGGAGATGGTAAAGTCGGAGAGCCGAGGACGCGGCTCTGGGCTAGAGTGCTTACCTAGCACGTGGGGGCTTCGGTTCCACACTGAACTGTGAAACTGGCGAAAAAGTTCGGGATGTCTGGAAGCACATACGGGCCACTCCCTGGCCCAGGGCTGCCAGGGCAGCGGGAGTCTGGTCACTTTGCTCACCAGGTTCCCGGACACAGGACATCTCCTCACAGCGAGTTTCTGGGGCGTAAGCCGGGGTCCCAGGGCTCCTGCGCTGAACACCCCAGGTGGGGACTGACTGGCACAAGGCACAGCCCTGCAAGTAAACTGACACATAACTGGGGTGTGCACCCCAACTTCAGACCTGCTAAGTGCAGAAAGCACACGTTTTACGGCCAATGACACCTGGGTGGCAACACCTGTGGGAAGGGGCCCTCCCCTGCTGGGGCCCGAGTGTCAGTATACCACAGAGCCGCCGCCACAGCAGGCGTCCTCCGGGGGAACGCGTCTGCTGTTCGGTTTTGTGGCCTGCCTCCTGCTCTGCTTTATTAAAAGCTTTACTGAAGAATGCAACTGTGTTCGAACGTGTTCCCCGAGACGTACACAGGTGAGTGGCTTGAGAGACCCTGCAGCCGCGAATCACCGGAGCCTCTGCCAGTCAGAGTAAGAGGAGGAGAGCAGCCCGGGCAACCGGGGCTTCCGGGGTGCAAGCACCACACTGCATTTCACCCACAGCATCCCCTCAGGAGAGTCCCGTCACCCTCAGGCCGAGACAGAGGCTGCATGGCTAATGTGCAGCAGCCAGAGAGCCCGCGTCTGGGCTCCGTCCTTTCCGGCCATGTGCCTTGGCCTTGTCCCCCCATTCCCGTCCCCAGGATCAAAAAGCAGCCCCCTTTGTGATCAGTAATGAGTGACAGAGTTAGTACCCACCCACAGGACTCTGGTAGGTGCCCGCCGGGGCGATGTTTTTGGCCGAGGATGCTTAGGTTCCCAGAGGTTGAGTGACCCTTGTGTGGTTATTTAGGTAACAACAGGAAAAGCCTGGCTAAGAGCTCCGTAGTCTGACCCAAGCCGGAGCCCTGACCCGACCCTAATCTGTCCTCTCTGGGGCCAAAGAGACTCAGAGCCAGCGTGACCCTGGCCCAGGTCACCGCTGGTGGCGGCAGCAGGCTGAATGTGGCTTCCTCTCTGCAACTCCCCGAGGCTCCCATCTGACCCCCCGCGACCCCCGTGTCCTGTGGACCCTCCCGGGACTCCTGATCAGGAGGAGCACACAACATTCAGCCCCAGATTCTCTGCCCTCTTCTTGGCACACGCACTGCTAACAACGTCCCTCTCCCCGAGGACTCCCGCCCCAGATCTGCCACGCGCTGCTCCCCTGGGGAGCGAGTCGGCACAGGGAGCAGCCCTGTGGCCGTGCAGGTTTCGGCTTTGCAGCAGCACCAGGCGGGCCTCGGCTGGAAGAGCCGTGTCCTACCCGGGTCGCTCTCTGGGCACGTTTCCCAGCCCAGAGACGCGCACGCCCTCGGGGCTGCCGACTCGCCAGGGCGTACTGCACCTCTGGCGGGGGTGACCCAGGAGGCTGAGAGCCCTCCAGCTGCTCCAGAAGGTGCGGGCCTGTGCTCAGGGTTGGGAGACACCTGTCCTCTCACCAAGCGGGGGACCCTGTCCGTGGAACAGCAGCAAGGGCCACGCTCGCCGTCACTGTCCCAGGACTGTTCTCGTGGTCTAGAGACGGAGGCTGCTGTCCTCGGGGGAGAAGTGGGGGCCCAGAGGCACCTGAAACTGCCGAATGTGACCTGCAGGCACCCCACCAACTCCTCCGCTTTTGGGGTGCTGGGATCTGAATGCAGGCTCCTAACACACAGCCACAGCGCCAGGTACCCCGCTTCCTGTCTGTTGAAAAGTGAAGTGTGCATGGCGGACACCTGTGTCCTCGCTGCAGAGCCAGTGGGCAACACGACGAAGAACAGGCGTGACCGCAGGTGAGCTCCTGGCACAGGACTGGACCAGCCCCTCCCACTGCACGCTGTGACCGCTGGCCCGTGAGAGGGGCCGGGAACGGGGAAGGGGGAAGCACTGCTCTGTGCATTCACCCGCACCGCTACTGGCAACCACACGAGACCCATGACACTGCAGCCCTCGGTCAGAGGCGAGGCAGTGTGCGTCCTCCCAGAAGCCCGGCTATTCGGAGGTCACGTGCCCATGCACGGACACCTCTGGGCACCAGGTCGCAGCCTGCTGTGGGCAGCCCCTCAGGGCCGGGCCAGCCCCCTGGCGGGGCAGGGCAGCCCGGGCGCGCAGTGCACTGGGGGACCTGGCACGCTGCGCCATGCGTGGCTGGCCCAGCCGGGCTGGAGGGGGCCCGTGCTCTGCTCGTTCCTCGAAGCGCAGAACCACTTGTAAGCTCTAAAAATACCGTCCACGGCCAAACAAACACCGGAGCTCTTGTGAAACAGGCCCGCAACATGAAAGGCCTGGCGGGGCGCCTGAGACTCCGACCTGGAGTGGGCCAGGGCAGCTCCCTCCGCAGGGCGGCCAAAGCCATTTCCGAAGTCCTCTTGGAAGTCAGGGCCAAGGTCGGGCTCTGGACAGGGGCCAGGGCCTGGGCTGCCGGCACAGGCTTGGAGGAAGCCAGGGAGAAGGGAGTAAACAGACGCTTGCAGCAAGGAGGCCCTGTGCCTGCTAGGCTCCCCTTGTCCTCCAGACAGCCCTACCGCGGAAGAGGTGGGGCGGCACCCGCTGTGCCAGGGTAGCAGCCCAGGGAGGTGCAGCACCAAGCCCAAAGTCACGCAGCAGCACGGCAGGGCCTCCGAGCTGCGCGGCCAGGGCCCTGGTGTCTTCTCACTCAAAAAGCCACCAGCTCCACACATGGTCGTGACTCGGCCCCAGACGGACGGCGAGGCGGCCGCTAGTGTGGCTCGGATTTCAATCCAGGCTCCAAGCTGAGTCTCAACACCCCAGGCCTACGCTTTCCTACCTTAAGTGGAGAGAATAAAAGCACCTCCCTCGTAGGACAGTGTGAGATTGAAGTTAACTCGGGGAGTTTGGGCTGGAAGCGAAGTTCAGGCCTCTCCTCCTCCTTAGCCTCTTGGGCTGACGCAGAGAGGAGGAGCAGAGAGAACTGTGGCTCCACACAGCAGATGATCCCCAAACCGTGACAACTATCGGTGAGTCGGTCAATGAGCCGCTGGGAGTGGCCACCTCTGTCCGGCCCCGGATGGCCTCGGAGCTGGGGGGCCATTCCTGTCCTGCTGTGGAGCTGGCAGGCTGGGACAGAGAGCTGGAGAGGGGGCAAGGCGTGCGTCTGCC
Source organism: Petromus typicus (assembly GCA_004026965.1). Lineage (NCBI taxonomy): Eukaryota > Metazoa > Chordata > Mammalia > Rodentia > Petromuridae > Petromus > Petromus typicus. The sequence goes on from PVIR01013677.1 coordinate 29,002, forward strand.
TGGCCACAGACCGAGACTTCCGCTTCCTATCTGCTTGCTCCGAGCCAGGCTCCCTGCCGGACAGTGGCTTGCTGTCCTTACCTTGTGCAGGTACCACATCCCAAGTCCCTCACATCAACAGGAATTACTACCAACAGCGACACACCCATCGTACAAGGGAGGAAGCCAGAGCTGAGAGGGTAAGGAACTTGCCCACAGCTGGGCTTGGGTCCGATCTGCCTGAGGCCTTGGTTCTGTGAGCCCCCTTGTGCCCCCGGTGCCCAGATCAGCCGGAGCTCTGCTGCAGCCAACACGGGCATCCTCTGTCCTCAGGCTGGGCGGGCTTCCCACAGCATCCTACAGACTGGGCAACAAGGAGGACCAAGCCGAGGACGCGGGCGCCTCTCCCAGAGACAAAGTTCCGGAAGGACTTCTCTAAGGATGAGGAGCGCTGGGTGCCAGAGAGGCAGAGGATGCTGGGAAGGAACATGGTGGGCTAAGGGGGGGCAGAGAGGAGCCTGGGGCCTGGGTACACAGGAGGAACCAAGGACAGCGTGAGCTGGTTATAGGGGTGTGCAGCTCCTCTCCTTCTGGGAGGGAGGGCAATGTGAGCAGCTCTCTGGGAGACAGGGGCGAGAGATGGGGTGTGGGCAGAAGGAGCCCCACCTGGGTACCAGGAGACCCACGGGCTCTGGGCCTCTTCACGCACATGGGGTCTCTGAGGATAAGCTCTACCGCCAGAAGGGTAGTTGTAGCCTAGCGTGCTCAGGACAGAGCTGCGAGTGCTGACCACACAGTCCCTGCTGCAACCACACAACTCTGCCGCTGCAGGAGAAAGCAGCCTTGAGAACAGGTAGGCAAGTAGGCATGTACGTTCCAATAAAAATTTATTTGCACAAAGAGGCGGGAGCTGGCTTGGGCTGCAGCCAGCCAGGGTGACTGACCCCTGCTCTCGAGGATGAGCAGGCACCTTGGCATGAGCCAGGCCTGCACCTGGACAGGAAGCTCTGGGGCTTTGTGCCAGCCACTGCCTCTCTGTCCAGCAGTGCAGTGATGACACCTGTCACGTGGGGAGTTGTATCAAACACGGGAGCGCACGTGTGAGCCTCTAGACTGCTGTGGCTGCTGGTTAAACATGAACACCTGTCAGCTCAGGTCCAGGGCGGAGAAGGCACTCAGCTACCACACATGCCGGGCCCCCAGCTTGGCCGCACAGTCTGGAGCACGGTGGGTACTCGCACAGCGATCCTGGCAGCCGCCACCGCACCCGTGTGGCAGATGGACATGGGGACTGTCAGAGGGCTCAATGACCGGCCCACGGCCCCTCAGCTCAGCCTCGGTCGGCCACCCTTCCATTGCTGTGACAGAACACCCAAGACAGACATCTGCTAAGGAGGGAGGTTTCCTTGACCACAGCTTTGGTGATTTCAGTCCAGAGTTACTCACAGTGGGAGCACGGGTCCCACCATGTTCTGCCCTTCCTGGCAGCCAGGAAGCAGAAAGAGAAAGCGGCTGGGCTTCAAAATCCTCTATGAGGGCAGATGCAACTACTCACTCAACTTCCTGCCACGGCCACATCTCCTCGGCGGCCACCACTCCCGACAGCACACAGGCTGGGGACGGAACCTCTGACCCACGGGCCTGGGGGCACGCACAGTCCAACTAGAGCACCGAGAGCCCAGGGCCAACACACAAGTGACAGTCTGCGGCCTGAGTGCCAGGCCTGAGCCAGTCCAACCCTGCTGCCACGCGAGGGCCCGACTGTCACCCTCATGAGCTCCGCAGCTGTCAGTGGAGTGCGGGCCCCACTCAAGCAGACACAGATCAACACAGCTGGCTGCGGGGCCCTCCCCCCGCACCCCGAAGGCTCGGTGTCACCGGGTTATGGGGTCTTCAGACACGTTCACACTGAGACCCGGTGCCTGAGAAGGCTGAATCTGAGCGTGGCAGCCATCTCCCCTCAGGACCCTCACGGGACAGGGCCGCCCTCATTCCTTCAGTGACCTCAAATCCGCTCCAGCTCAGCCAGCAGGGCGGGGATGGAAAACAGACGCCCACTGGGATGCTACCTCCGCCAGGGACGGCCTCGCTCTCTGGGCCCTGGCCTGCACAGCCGTGATCCACTCTCCATGCGGCAGCCGGGGGCCGCTTCAAAACGTAGACCCAGTGGAGGTGCCTGCTGTAGCCCTCGAACATGAGGAAACCCCAGCTCCCCTCTGGACTGCAGAGCCCCACCAAAACGCCCCCTCTTCTTCCACCTTCCCCTCCACCCCCCAGGCTCCTGGCCCTTACTGCCCTGCCCTGTCCTGCGGGCCCTCTCCAGTTCCAGGCTGCCCCTGCCATCAGCCCTGGGTCTGTGCTGCAGACCTGCTCCAGGACGCTGCCCTGAGGCGCCTCCCGTGGCGCACGAATGCCCTCTGATCTTTCTCATCTCGTCCCAATTCATTACTCATTCTCTGATGCCCGCCTGGCTAGGGCAGGCTGTGGAGTCCCTCTGCTCACTGTGATCCAACATCCTTGGTACCAGCCTCAGCCTGGCATGTGGCAGTAACAGCCTGGATTTCTAAAATGGGCCACTAACTCTGCTTTTGGCACCTGGCAGGGGCTGCTACTGTGAGCAGCAGGCTCACAGGCAACAGGAAAAACAGCAGCAGCCGCGGCTGCCTAGGAAGACCTGCTTATTCCCTGGGTGAGTGTGCGGGGCCAGGGCCAGGGCCTCGGCAGGGGGCGCCCGGGCTCCCTAGGGACACCTTCCTCCCGCAGCACTTGCTTAGACTCCAAGTTTGAGAGCCGGTTATCTCCCCGGAGGTCCCTGAGTCCTGCCCAGCGAGGAGGGGCCTGGCACCCCGGGACTCCTCTGTGGCCTCACTCGGCTGGCACCAAGCAGGCGAGCAGAACTACCTGAAATGCACCAACCCAGCAAAATAGCGGACGGCACTTGCTGGGATCAGCAGCTTTCACGTTAAAATATTCATGAGGCAAAGTAACATCACCGTGCACGTTTCCCACCGCAAACGAAGATCAGCTCAGCTCCCCGGTGCTCAGCCAGCGCAGGCTACGGGCCAGGATTTGATGTTTTGCAGAAGTGAGCTGAGAAACTGCAGAGGCCAGAGACACAGGTCATGGATCGTCCTGACATCCTGGCACAGAGGCCACATGCACGTGTCCCCGTGGTCTCCGCGGTGGCACCTGGGCTTTTGCTCCCCGTTCCTGCGGTGCAGTGAGCTCCCATCAGTGCTTCCTGGAGAGGGGTCCTTGGCCCCTGGGGGTCCCCATGGCAGTGAAGCCTCTGCAGAGTCCTGCAAGCTGCCTGCTCCATCCACCTGATCCACAGCCGCGCTGTGGCTGTCCCCCGGCACCCCCCTGAAGGAAGGCCACCACGACGTTCCCAGGCCTGGGGACTTCCAGGCCTCGCATTCCACCTACTGTTACTAAGCAACATTCACCCCTCCCTTCCCTTCTCACCAGCCATTTCTCTCCTTTTGGGCGTGCAGCTGTCATCTCTGCCCCCAGGGGGCCGTCCCTTCCAGCCAGGGACCAGGGCTTTGACTCGCCTATCTCTGAACACGTCCTGCTGTATGGGACACACGTTCCAGTCACACCCGGCTCTTGTCTGCTCCCACCAGGAGTCCCACCTGCCCTTCTCCCGGGGAACAGGCGCCTTCCATCCTTATGACTTGGACATCCAGCAGCCTGCGCACGATTCCCTCATACACGCTCACTCTGACCACAGAGCAGACAGCGAGGGACAGAGCGGGAGAAACTGCATCTGTCCTAAACACTCTCAGACTCAGTAACAAGCTGTGACGCCTGGCACAGTGCTTACCCGCAGTAGGCACCGTGCTCGCTAGGATGCTAAGTTCACAGGTGGTCGTGTGCCGGTGACAGAGAGACACTATGCCATGTCACCAGGGACGCGCATCCTCACATGTGGGTACGCACGCAGGGCCCTGGCACCAGTCATCACGGATACCAACAGAAGGGATGTACCTCCCCAGGGCGCACCGACGCCACCAGCCTCTCCCCTTCCTCGTACACAGACCTTTCCTTTAGAGAAGCCTGGTGCCCCATATATGTCATTACTCCTTTGCTCTCCTCCGTAACAACAAAGCAATCCAGAACTGTCACTCCCAACACACACTACAAGTCTACTGTGGAAGCCTAGAGGTTCCCCCATCTGCAGCACCTGCGGAGGCGTCCTGTGGACAGGTCCACAGGTGGAAGGTCGTGATGACTTGCTCCACACACGCGACACTCTGGCCCCAGTGGAAACTCTAGGAGAGGCCTGGGCTCAGGAGGACGCACAGTGACGGTGTCCAGTGTGGCTGCGAGAGCCCTCTGCCCTGGGCTGCGGTGCCAAGGCTGCTCTAGGACTTCTGCCAGTCTGAGGGCTGAGCACCCATTCTCTAGGGTTGTTTGCAACAACGCCCTCAACCTAGGAGTTGCCTTCAAGGCCCGGGACCGGCCCCTGGCTCTGGGCCAAGTCCAGGGCTCATCCTGTGGGAGCTGCGAAGGCCAGTCGGGGCGGTGGTGGGATGACAGAGCCTCGGGTCAGGCAGGTGGTAGTGGAGAGGTCCAAGCTCTGGCCCCTGGCGGGGGGAAGGAGGGCTCTGGGCCCAGTGTGGGGAAGGAGGCCCTGGACATCTCATTTTTCCCTCTGGGAGGAGAAGGCCCCTGCTGCCTTTAACAAGCAAAAGCAATTTTTCGGCCTTTTGCCCTGCAGATCAAGGAAAGCGCAGTGAATCTGCTATGGGCTGGAGCTCCCTCGGCAGCACTCTCCATGGAGAGCACTCTCCACGCTGGGCGGGCTGCCTGCCCTTGCTAAGGGGGACCCATTTCCTCAGTCAGCCCGGATGCGGGCGGGGTCGAGGCCCAGGGAGATGTGACGGTGGTGAGATCAGCCCCGTCTCCGGCCCTCCTGACACCACTCAGTTGTCAGCCCAGAGGGGACGAGCAGGGGCCCTGTCCCATCTACCAGGCCTGCCCTCTCCACCCACAGGCGGAGTTCTAAAGGCTCTTGTAGTTTCAAGTGCCCAAGACAGGTGTTTGGTCTCTGAAGTCCCATCCTCAGCTGCTCTACTTGCCAGCCCTGTGTCTGGTCCAAGTTCCTTCTTCTGAGCCTCAGCTGTCTATGTGCGAGGCCAGGATGGTCAGAGGGCAACTCCTGGGCCCACTGTCAGGATCCCACGGGACCGTGTGTGCAGAGAGGCAGGCACAAAGCAAGTGCTCAATAAATACTAGCGCTACACAGCCTACAGCCTCGGTGAGACCACGGGGCGGGGGGCAGGCTACGTCCCTTGTGACGTGGTTCACTGTCCACCTTCTCTGGCTAAGGTCCCTTAGCTGGCACACTATGCTGCACCACGCTAGGTCTCTAGGGGTCAGGCCTGCTCCCCACTGAGCAGGGCAGGCTGCTGTGCCCGTGGGGCCACTCTGCCCTCCTGCCCTGTGAAAGGCTTCCTGCGTGTCCTGGGAACCTAGTGCTGCCTGGGGAACAGGGGCCAGGGAACGCGATGGCAGATGCCCAGAAACGCAGCCCTGGGAGTCCCGTGCAGCTGCTGAGGGAAGGCACCAGCCCCTCCACGCCACCTGGGACAGCTGTCCTGTCTATCCCACCCAATGCTCCTTTCCCTGAAGCCACCAAGGACACTCCCAGCCTCAGCAGCATCTCTCCCTGCTCTACCCAACTTACCATGCCAGCAGAGGATTTCTGGGGCTTCCCTGGTGGGCACAGCAGACCCTCAGATGCTGAGCAAACCCCTCACCAGAGGGAGGGACACCCCGTCCCACTTCATGATAGCACCCTGCGAGCGTCCTCCTGCCTGCATCTGGGCCCAGCAGAATTCTATGGAGCCTCATGCCCAGCACCCTCACAGGCCTGGCTGTCTGCGAACTCCTGAGCTCTGGGCTATGCAGACCCAAAGAAGCCTCTGGCCAGGCCCCGTGGGCAGAGCACGTGTCTCAGGAAGACAGAGGCTGGGAGCAGCAACCAGGCTCGGCTGGGAATGGGGGGCTGGGAGGCCAGGGGAGCCAGCTTGCTAGCTGGCGAGCAGGCAGAAGCCTGGCGCCGGGGCAGTGCACAGTGCCGGGGTCTTGCTCGAGCCATTTATAGGCCGTTCTATAGAAGTCTATAGACTTCTCCAGGGTTCCTGCTCACAACTGCCCTGCTCCAAGGCCGGCCTTGGCTGATCTCTCCCCCGGGTGACACCAGAGCCACCAGTCTGCTGTGCACTGAAGGAAGTGAGCAGACGTGCCCCAAGTGACGCAGAGGTAGGGCACACTCTGCAGATGGCCATGCCAGGGGGTGCCCAAGGCAGTGCCAAGACAAGAGGTCACGGAGCAAAAAAGCCAGGCCTGCGCACACTGCAGAGTCTGGGACAGAACGGTGGGCCGTGAGGCTTCCCCCACTCCTGCCTGTTCCTGAGCTCCGACTCAGGGCCAGCCTCAGGGCGTGGGGTGCTGTGACGTGTCTGGCTCACAGTCTAACAGAGCCCACAGCAGCAGGACCGAGGTGTTCCAGCAGCGGAACCACAGCAGACCTGCTGGGTGCTCCCTGCCACAGAAGTGGCCGGACTCGGGGAAGCGATGGTCCCAAAGGCCGAGGGGCTCTCAGGCTCTGGTCTACTGAGTGCCCTATGGCATGCCCAGCCTGGTGCTGGGTGTCTGCTGGGGAGAGGGTTTACGGCACCACGACATCCATGGCAGCCAAGAGGCTGGATGGATCCAGGAAAGCACTTGGGCGTGGCAGGCGGGGCCCAGCTCTGGCCTACCCCAGGTGCGCTCAGGGTGGTTTTGTCCCTGCAGGACCTGGCAGACCAGGAATTACTCAGCCCTCTGAACACGCAGCCTGCCTTCCCACTCCACAGCTGGGGCCTACAGAAGCGGGATGCGGCGAGCTGAGGGCTGGGAACTCCGGGCCCCGGCAGCCAGCCCCGTGTGCCCAACGCCTCAGACCCACACGCTGCCCTTCCCCACGCAAACGCCGGGCTGCGGCACACGGGCCTGCAGCATGGCCCGCAGGGCTCAGCTATCTCCTTGGTGAAAATGGGGAACAGCATCAGCGCTGAGTCACCCGACGTCACCCACGGGGTCTGTGTGACCGAGTGTCTGGAATATCGGCCCACTTTCCATGGCTGCAACCAGAGCGGAGAGATCAGAGGGGTCTGCCCAGGCTGCTCAACTCCACTGTCTGGAGCTGCAGGCAGGAAGGAACATCATGGCAGGAGTGTGTGATAGGATGAAGCTGCTCACTCCTGGTGGCCAGAAGGAGTCAGACAGGAAGGGAGGGAGGGAGGGAGGGAGCTGGGGGAAGGACAGATCCTCCAAAGCCATGCACCTAGCAGCGCAGTGCGCTCCTTCCTACAACCACTCTGACATCCTATCATCCTGGTCAGAGCTGCGCACCAGCAGTGACCCCCCTGCTTGTGAGGTCAGCGCCCCTTGATGCCATCGCCCGTCTGAGCTCTGCTCTGGACATCGCTGCACTACAGACCGACCACCTTCCATCCCTGATTCCTGCAGGACATTGCCAATTCCAACTCTAATACATGCCCTACAAAAATATTCCATGAGTATATATGGAAACTCTCCTAATCATATGTGCATTAAACATCAGTGTTATTTTTAAATAATACTCATGGAGCCACTGACGTACGGCCGTACCTATCTGGAGCTCCATGCTAAACTGGTCTGAGTTCTCAGCTTGGTGCCAAAATAATTCTCTCCCTTCTTCCTCCCACGCCGGGCTCGGGCACCGGGCCTGAGCAGCTCGGGGCTGTGGGCAGCTCTGCCAGCGAGCGATGGTCAGTTCGTGCACTTGGAGATATTTAAAACGCTGGGCTAGGGCCCAGGCGCAGTGTGCCCAGCTCAGACCCTGCTGGTCTGGCTCCTGGAATGCAGCCTGGCAGTCTGGGTACACAGCCTTTCAGTAGCCTGCGGCCCTACAGACTCTGCTTTCTCTTTCCTATGTCCTCACCTAGGAATGGTGGTGTAGGCCTGTAATCCCAGGATACTGGGAGGCTGAGGCAGGAGGACTCAAATTTGAGCCCAGCATGGGTAACAGAGCGACTTAAAGAATCCTTTCTCAAAATCTGAAAAGGAGGGTGAGCATACTCAGGAAGCCCCAGACTCCCCAGCCTGTGACAAGCCCACGCCCCTTCTAGGTGTTCTGTCACTCTGCTGAATGGGGATTGTGCCAAGGTTTCAGTCATACCAACAACATGTCTAATGATTAAAATTTAATTCCAGAGCAGTGATGAGGAGTCTGTCAATCTTGGGACTTCAAGTCCAAACATGGGACCCCCCACACGTGTGAGCCACTGAAAGCCTCAGTTCCCCCAACCACACAGCCCGGTGAGCTTATCCACCCTGTGGGGCCAGTGAGCGTGACAAGCAGATAAGCTCTGTGGTGAGAGACCAGGGAGGGCCGATCTCGGGAGCTGTCTAGCAAGGTCTATCAGACAAGGCGGCTGGGAGGGCCAGGGGCTCGGGCGGCACGCGGTCAGGAGAACGCCTGAGACACTGCACGATCCGGGATGTGCTCACACCGGTCACCCCGGCTCTGAATGGGGTTCCGTGTGCCCAGCCCCAAACAGAGGGAGGGTCTGCTAAGTCCCCAAAACAAGTGTGGTGTGCGCAGGAGCCCTGGAGTGCGGTCTGTGTATTTTCAAGCAAGCCAACCTTCCATCTTAGGATGCAGGATGATTTCCATCATCACAGCCTTATACATCATGAGAGCTACAAGGACTAGATGGGACCTCAGGGGCTGAAGCAGGAGGGGACAGGTCTCGGCGAGGAGCCCGCACAGCAGACTGGCCAAGTAAGGCCAGAGACAGGGGTGTGGGCGGAAGGGGACAGCACTGGTCTTTCAACTCTCAAAGGGTCAAGGACGCTGAGAAATCCCAGGAAGGAATAAGGACGCTACATCCTGGCTAGGAAATGGGCCTGACCCCGGGGGCGTGAAGAAGCTGGCTGCGTAGATGATTAGAACGGTGGGTGCTGCGGTTTGGAGGAGCAGGAGGCAGGAGGGTTGACAGGCACCGGGAGAGACTCGTCAACAAGCGCAAGGCCCAGCTGGACTGCAGCAGAACCGTCTCCGCGTTCTGAGGCCCAGCACAGGGACCCCGGTCCACAGCGGTGCCTTGTGTATGTAAAAAATAACAAGGATTTTGAATGTGTTCACCAAAAGGAAATGGTAAGAGTTTAAGGGACAGACTGGCTCATTTACCTCACTTGCTCATTGTACAACTTATACATGAATCAAAACACAACACTGTCCTTTCAAAATCAACAATTACTACATCAACCAAAATGTAAAAGTTGGCAAAGAAACTTTCATACAAAAAAACAAAAGGGACAAAGTTGGCTGAATATGTAGACTGTCAGTTAAAACGGTCCAAGGATTCCACCTAAGAAAGAACTCTCCCCAGGAGAATGCCGTGGCTATCTTTCAGAGGCCTCTCCATGGTATCCTGGGCTCAGTCACATGACTTGGTTTGGCCAATGAGACATCAGTAAACAGGAGCAAGCGCCGGCTTTAGAAGCACATGTGCAATGTAACTGAAGACATTAAAGCTCTTAAATGGGGAGATGAGGTACACAGGTATGCAAAACACCATCTTTGCAGATTTCCTATAAAAGGCTACTCTAAAATTAAATGATAATGACTGGTATTGTTAGAAAGCACTAGCACATTATGCTATGTGCCCCCTTCAGGGATCCAGCCACAACCCGAAGCAGTGAGGGTCCAGGCTGTGGGGACCCAGGCCCACTGGCAGCAGAAACAGCAAAGACCCTGGTCAGCTGGACCCCATTTGGGGTGCAAGGGCCCTTCAGGGGCCTCTCAACAGCACCTACAAATACACGGCAGAGGAGCAGGATCACGGAGCTACAAGTTCTCTTCTGGAAGCTGGCACTGAGTTCTGAGACTTACCAGCCAAGAGCTCGCACGTCAAGGCTGTGGGGCAGAGGGTGGGCTCTGTGTGGGCCGCTGCAGCAGCCCCTGGGCCACTAGGCTGGTGTGGGGGACCACAGAACAGCAGCAGCTCCCCACGGATTGAGCCCAGGGCAGTAAGCTGCACAGAAGAACGGGGCTCTGATGGAAGAAACAGAACAGGGCGTGTATGTGGGAAGGAGACAGAGAACACCAAGTAGCTTTTCAAGCTCACACGGCGCCGCCGCGGCTGAAAGATGGCAAGTGGCCAGCTGTCCTGGGCCGATGACATCATTCTACGCAAAAGCACTGCGCCACCTACTATGGCCTTGTCTGCAGCCTCGTCACTGGGCAGCCAGACAAAGCCTGGGGACACCTGGCCACCTGCAGGGCCTCAGAGCTCAGTCCACAAACCCACAGGCTCGGGGCACTGTCTGCAACGAAGGGTACTTGCAGCAGGGATATCTGTGCCAGGCTGCCCATTTTCAGGCCTGGACGCCACACCGAAACACAACAAACACTACTCAGCTGACTCAGAACAAGCATGTCTATGGCGCTGGCCGTGCCTGCAGGCTCTGCCCAGGCCTGGATGTCTCTGCACCTCAGACGGAGAACAGGGCCAGCGCAGGGAGGCTTTCAGCCAATGTCTGCTGAATGGGCAAATGAGATAATAGTTTGTTTCCTTCCAAGAGGCTGGTCGCAGGTGGCTCACCCTGAGGGGGACAAGTCTGGACTCCTTCTGCTACAGAAAGGAGACATGGTCTCTGTCTTCTCCTATTGCTGTACCAGTGAACCCCTCTGGAACCTGGCGGAGAACGGGGTTTGCTGGACTCCAGGCCAGGTCCCGGGCAGGCCCAGGCCGCAACGCAGCACCTGGCGTGGCTCCTCTCGCTGAGTTTCATGTCAGGAGCACCCCCTGGAGACATGGCAGCATGCTCCTTCATCTGGTCTTCTGGTCTCCTCAGGGGGCCCTACAGCTACCACAGGCCTGACTTTCCCTTCCTTACCCCCAAAGGTGTCACGTCTGGGGACCCCAACATATGAATCTGGGGGCTGAGGCCTCGGCAGAGCCTTGGGCACGCGTGACCACGGCACGGGGCACCGTTGCTTTTCCTCCACTCTGCGTGTGGCCCAAGTGGGTCACCCTCCACGGTGCTGCCTTCTGAGGGGCTGTGGAGGACCCAGATGACCCCCAAGTCCTCGGAGAGGCCGCGAGCCCGGGAGGAGAGAACGTCCCTTCCTGCTACCGTCAGCTACCATGAATTCTGAGGCTGAAGAATGCTCTCTTCCCTTGCTCTTGCAGAGGTCAGCAGTCCAGGGCAGCTTGCACTCTCCTTGGCTGGCGAACTCTTCCTCTGTCCTCAGAGCCTCTGACAGCAGCCTGCGTCCTTGCCCTAATGCCCTGGTCTCTCTCGCTGATGATTTCTTTTTTATTTTCCCGGGATGGGGACTGAACCCAAAGCCTTTTCCCTGAGCTATATCCTCAGCCCTCAGGGTGCTGCGATTCAGGCAGATGCCCCACTTTTCCGGACCCCTGTGAGGGGCCCTGCTGGGTAATCCAGGCTCACATCAAATCTCAAGGCCCCTGACTGCAAGCTGGATCCGCCTTTGCCAGCTGCCCACAGGCTCAGGAGCTGAGACAAGGATATCTCAGGGGCGGGGATGCTTCTCTGCTGTGCCACAGGCCTTGAGCCCACTGGGCAGGGAAGCTGGTGCCAGGGTGTCCTAGAAAAGGACTCAGAGGATGAGTGGGCTCTGGGGGCCTGAGGACTGAGGGAGCCCAAGGACAGGACCAAAGGACAGACAGGGACCGCCCACACAGACACGACTGTGAGCACATCGCACACACAGGACAGAGACAAGGTGGCACAGGTGGGTGGGGCAGCCCGAGCACCAGCCCGCACACCAAACCCTCCGCTCACGCCTTTGAGCACCCCAAAGCCTGTCATCACCTCCCACTCTCTTCACCTCCGCCCCACCCCTTCCCCGTGGTGGGGCACACTCTGTCCTGGCCGCGCCACCTGAGAGCCGACGGCCACACGGGGTGAGTGCAACCCTAGCAAGCTCACTGCCTCTGCGCTGTTGCATGGACAGAACAATTAATGTTCTGCAGTGTGTGGCATCAAAATGACAACTGTTGCTACCACCACCACCAGTGCCATTTCCGGAAGAGTGAGGAAAATGATCCTCGTAAGATCACGATGTCATTTGTCTCTATAAAGAAAAAAAACCATGTGTTGGGGCCGGGAATTTAGCTCAGTGGTTCCAGCGGCGGTCTTGCAAGCACAAGGGCCCAGGTCCGATCCTCGGTAACCACATAACAATACTGGGTGTGGAGACTCACCCCAGCAGCAACCAGTACCACATACCACAGTGCCGGGCGTGGTGGCTCACACCTGTCATCCCAGCACTCGGGAGGCAGAGGCAGGAGGATTGCTGTGATGTGAGTTGGAGGCTGAGCTCAAGGCCAGCCTGAACTACAAAGCGAGACCCTGTCTCAAAAAAAACCGTGTTATTTTATGGTTGGTGCAGCAACAATGGTGGGTCAAATTCTGACATATAGGAGAACCCACAGAGGCCTTAGGTGCCACTGTGCCATGTGCCTTGTACCTTCACCATTTCATAAAACCCACAGCTGTGCTTCAGTCTTTGCAGGGCTGCAGGTGTGGCTGAGCAGTAGAATGTGCGCAAGATACTGGACACTTTAAAAAGTCTGCAATTGATGAAGTAGTAAAATGTTTTGTTTTACACTAGCCTGACCCCTGCATCACATTTCCTAATCAAAGGGAGCATGCTCACGGCCGTCTGCTGCCTCAGCCGGCTCCGGGGGAAACACCGCATCTGTCTGAGTTGCAAGCTAAACTAGCCTCTGCGTTTGGAAGCTGAGCTCACACATGAGTGACAAGGACCCCCTCGCCTGTGGGAAAACAGTATTTGT
>PVIR01013678.1:0-41878 GCA_004026965.1 Petromus typicus
CTTCAAAGAGCCTGGAAAAGTACGTTGAGAATTTCATTAAAACATAGCCCAAATATATAAATTAGCCTCTCAGTTACTTAACATATATAATAATATCTGCCTGTATGCACTACCTATGTTTGTAAAACTTCTTTTAGGAAAGTAAGTAAAGCTTCTTTTAGGATAGTGAGGGCCTATTTTATCTTCAGTAGTGCACTTCTGGAAGGCTATCAGGAGGTATAGCTGAAAGAGTGATGGATGGCACCTTGGGTGTACTTCCTGCCTTCTCTGGGAATGGCCTTTGGCATCTTCTGTGAGATCACCTGAACCTATCTGGAATTTGTTAATCTAGGCTTATTAAACTCAATTTTATTAGTAAAGTCATATGGATCTATCTCCATTACCTTGTGTAAACTGACTTTTGCAGAATTTTTAACAATTTGAGCTTTGAATTTATGTTTCTGCAAATTCCAGTGTGACAACGAATTTTGCTCCAGGGTTTGGAGCCTTAGTTCCCAGTCAGTCCCTGCTTAGGTCTCTTTCCCAGAAAAGTTATCAGCTGACCGTTTCCCTACCTGCTACAACTCAGTTGTGCTTGTTTTCCCTTCTTTCCTCTACAACCATTTCAGGCAGGTGCCTACAGTGGATTTGGAAGAAGAATAGAGTGAATGTTCTCATACTTAGTACAGGAACAACTTAGGAATGGCTTTAATCATTGTGAGCTGGCAGTAGATTGGTGAGCACTGAGCACCAATCACTGAGCAACCAGCAGAAAGGAATCTTTAGAAAGGAAAGCCTTTCCACATCAAATTGGGCTTTAACCCATGCAGAAGTTTAAAGATCTTTGGGATTGACCCCTCTGTTCTGGGTTGGGACTTTAGCATTTTGGGAAGGAGAGACAACTGGATCAATTTTATCTAGTTCTAACCCTGGCTGGGAGTCAGTGTACGCAGCCAGGGGCTAACAGAAAAGAGAAATATTAACACTAAACAATTCATATTTTTTGTTTATTTAGGTCTGCTTCAATTTCCATAATGTTTCATGGTTTGCAGTATACAGTATACATGTTTTAAACATGTTTGTTAAATTTATTCTTGAACTTTGTTATTTCTCCTATGAATAGAACTGTCTTCTCATTTTCAGCTTATGATTACTGATAGAAAGGCAATTGATTTTTGTATATTAGTGTTGTGTCATATAACCTTGTCAAATCAATTGTTAATCCTCATTGGTTGTAGGTGAATTCCTCAGTATTGCCTATACACAAAAGCATGTCATCTACAAATACACATATTTTTACTTCTTCACTGACAATTTGGTTGCCTTTTATTTCTCTTTGTTGCATAAGTATCTTGGCTAGAAGCCCATTATAGTGCTAAATAGTACTGGAAAGAGCAGGCATTTTTATTTATTCCTGATCTTGAAAGGAAAGCATTTAGTTTTTCACCACTGATAATGGTACTGGCTGCATTATTTTCATAATTGACCTTTAGAAAATTTAGAGTGTCCTCTAATGCTAGGTGGTGAGGGCTTATTCTTCTGGCCAGCTGAAGTCACTCTCCAAGAATAAGCCATCAATTAAATGTGAATTAAGAATTGTGGAACCTAGTGATATAGCTCACAAACTTGTCTAGTTTGTGCAGGACCCTTGTCTGAATTCCTAGCACCATAAAAAAATTAATTTCACTTGACTGGATATCTCCAGTCTCTTCAAAAGGAGGCTAAAGCTCTAGCTCAATGTCAGAGTGGTTGGCTGGCATGAGCAAGGCCCGTAGGTACAATCTCTGTCTGCACAACAGTCATGTGCTGGCTCATAAATCTTTTCCAGATGCAATAGCTTGTAATTGCAGCTACTCAGGAGGCAGAAGCAGCAGGACACAAATCTGAGGCCTATCTATGCAATTTAGTGAGAACTTCTTATAAATATAAAATTAAGAAGGGTTGGGTGAGTAGCTCACTGTTAGAGTGCTTATGTAATATATAAAATGCTCTGAGGTGAATTCCAATTTTGTAAAAAAAAAAAAAAAAGATTGTTTTGTATAACAGTTAGATGTTTCCATAAAACTATCATTGCACAGGGCTGAGGATATTGCTCAGTGGCATCACACCAGCCTGGCAGGTGCAAGGTCCTGAGCTCAACCCCAGGTACCACAAAGAAAAAAAACCACCAACAACAGAAAACTCTCATTGAACAATAGAAAGATGAATGAAAAATTTCATGGTAATAATTAAAATGCTTCAGTTCACTTAGGATGATGTTAAATGGTAAATAAAAACCATGTGTGAGGGAGAAAGGGAATAAGGGGAGGGTAAAGCTTAATGTTTACTAAAGAGTGGCACTTATAACCTTCCAGGAAAAAAGACCCACATGTCACCTTTCATGGGGCCTTGCAAATAACACAGCTTTAACATGGCTTTTACTCTGAAATTGTACCAAGTTAACTCATCTGTTGTCCTAGACTGGGGCCACCTTTCTTAATCTGTAGAGAGGGAGCCAGTACCCACAGATAAAGGTATGAATATACACACCTGCACACATTGCATTCCTGAGAAGAAAAGAAGATGCAGGGCAAAGCATCTCTAACTCTCTTCACCACTACTAAATGAGGGGAGTCACTATTTTCTGCACCCTCCACCACCCTCACCTCCAGGGGTGAGCAAAGGGATGGAGAGAGGCTAGAATCCTTCATTGATGCATAACTTCTTATGTGACAGCAAACACTAGGAGAGAGAACGTGCACTAGGAGAGAGATTTGGGGGAAGTTCATAGGATGCTCAATGGAAATGAGCCACAAATAAAGATATTACATTAGATAAATTATTGAAATGTTGAAATGAACCATCCTTGATTTAGCTGACTTTGATGTGAGTAGCAATAAGTTCCAGAGCTAAATAAACCAAATTTTCCTACTTAATAAGTAAATTTATCATTATTTTACATATAGTTGATCAAAATTATAAATGAAAACATACTGTTCAATATTTAGATAACTGGGATATTCATTTTCCTATTTAATTCTTTTTTTAAAAGTTTAAGTCTTTATTGGTACATTATGAATACACATCATCGTCACATTAAATACTGAGAGTTCATACCAGAACATGACACAACTTCATTCTCATTTTTCTCCTTTCCCCTCACTCTGCAACCCTCCCACAGCCTATATACATAATCTTTGTTTCCTTTTTTATTTTTGTCACATTCTTTTTTTCCCTCATTATTTACCCCTATACCCTCTTTCCTTTTAAATATTTTCTATTTCACAATATCAGCTTTTACAAGTTCATTTACAACAACATTTTCAACTACATTTACAACTTCATTTTCTCATGCCAAAGAAAAGATATGATATTTACACATCTGTGATCTATTTATTTCGCTTATTGAGGATGTCCCCAGAGTACATCCATGTGATTCTTTTTGTGGTCATTAAATATATTTCACTTCAAGCTAGAAAGCCAGTTCAGTTTACTATGTAATTTTTTACAGAATAACATTTTATAACAGAAAAACTCATCACCTAATCTTTGAGTAAAGCTTTTTTTGAACACAACTTAGCTAAAAGAAGTTAAATAGATAATTCTTTGTTTAAATTTTTTTTCTGACTGAGACCTTTAGTTTTAAAGGCAGGGAGGTTTGTAAATTTTTTTTCTAGATGTAAGATTAAACTTTTGCCATTTTGTGTAATATCTGATTTAAAGCACTGAAACGTGGAAAGGTAATATTTTCATTCACTTAAGTTAAAAAATGCTAAGTGGTTCTTATTTACTTCCCTACTAAAGTTTGAGTTAGCTCAAATAAACAATTTAATGCTGAACCTCAAGCAACTAGAAAAAAAAAAAACAGTAAGACAAACCCAAAGCTTGCACTAGGCAAGAAATTATAAGGACCAGGGCAGAAATTAATGCAATGGAGACTAAGAGAACAATACAAAAAAAACCCCAAAATCAATGAATGGAGGAGTTGTTTTTTGAAAGGATAGATAAAATTGACAGACCCTTAGCCAATCTTATCAAACAAAGGAAGGAAAAGGCTCAAATCTATGCTGTTAGGAATGAAAAGGGAGACATATCCACCGACCCAGAGGAAGTCCAGAGAATAATAATCATCTACTTTGAAAAGCTGTACTTCAATAAAATGGAAAATGTAGAAGAAATGGAAAGATATCTAGACACATATGAACTTCTAAAGTTGAATGAAGAACATATAGAAATATTAAACAACCTAATATCAATCTTTGAAATCGAAAATGTAATAATTAAAAAAAAAAAAAACTACCAACAAAGAGAAGTCCTGGTCCTGATGACTTTACTGCTGAATTCTACAAAACTTTTAAAAAAGGGTTGACGATGCCACTTCTCAAAGTCTTCAGTGAAATTGAAAGGGAAGCAGTACTCCCATTTCTGGAAGCAACCATTACCTTGATCCTAAGGATCTGAAGCCTTTTTCAGGCTCATTCCATAGCATTCACTCATTCTTTCATTCAGTAGGTGTGTGTAGAACTGAGAAAATATAGAGGAAGGCTTGAAGCATTCTGGGAGTTATTTTAGCAGATTAAAAGGCAATTTTTTGGCATGAAAGACTATGATGTAGACATTATTTAGAGTCAAGAAGTCTGTGGATCTTGATCAGATTCCCTTTTCTAATATGACTTTTGCACATTATTAGTGTCTCCTAGGTCTAATAGTTCTTACCACACAGTGATATTAGCAACTTGAAATATGATTATGCTTTTCCTAGAATGTTGCCGGACACATGGTAATTGTTATTGATATTTTAATAGTCTAATAATATTAAAGCATGTTTCTGCCTTTCTTTAGAGCAACAATGTAAATAAAGTTCAGTTACTACTGTAGGAGCTAATCCCAAATATAATAAATATACTTTGAGATTGTTCTAGGTGATGCTGATGAGCCTCAGGCATCTTTTTAAAAGCCTTGATCTGACTGCCTGAAGGAGACTTATGTTCTTTTAAAACTCTTCTGTTTTCTCTGCAGCGCCAGTGTTTTGTCAATGTAAACTGATCTCCAGAGAGACAGGTGCCCAGTGTCTCTAAAAGAAGACCTGAGTTTTCAGCCCAATAGTTACTACCAAGTCTAAGTTCTTTCCAGGCTGGTTACGAGTGGACCTTTGCAGAATTTTAGAGTAAGAAGTTTAGGAAATTATCAATTTCAGCTCTGATCTATGTAATCCAAATCATATAGCTGAGTAAAGACCTGGTTACCTGGTGATTTTTCTTCTCATAGGATATTTTGTTTTGTTTTTGTTCAAGATTTCAAGTTTAGAGACTTCTATTAGAAAGAATATGGGATAGAGATATTAAAAATTAGAATTATCATTAGTAAAGTGGAAAAGTAATGCTCGCTTTTGGGGGAGGGGTCCCTGCTGTGGGTTACAGATTATGAAGGGGGTACTGGCCAGCCTGTTACTTCTCTGAAGTGGCTCTGCAATAGTCTGAAGTGTCAGGAACTGCAACGCTTCCACCATCCAAACAGCACATGCAAATTAAGACACATGCATTAGCTTTGTGGGTACTCTTTACAAAGACAGTTCTACATGTAAGTTCACGAGGAGTAGTAGCAAAAATAGCCAAGAAAAAGGTCGAAAATATGGTGAACAGAAGACAAAGAGGGAGAATTTCAAAAACCACTTCTAAAACTATGATGTTGAAGGAGGATAAAAAGCCTTTTCAAAATAATGACAAAAATAACCATCCACTGTGCTGATCAGGAAAGGGTTAAGTGGTGGTGTTCATTGTCACATGATGTGGGAAAGAGCTGAGCAGGAACCTCAGTGATACTGGATGTGGAGGAGGCACATCTTGCCTGCACATGTGGCCTCTACCACGAACACTTCAAAGTGCCTCCTCAGACTGACATGACATTCTGACGCCGACTGTAAATGCCCTTGACATGCAGAGTGGAAAATATCAAACACTCCACCAGTCCCCAGAATGCAGAGTCTCTGTACTGGGAAAGGCCTTAATGAGCTTGCAGCGAAGGGCGGGGGGCAGGGCTCCAAGAAGGGAGGAGGTGTAACCGGTGTTTCTGATTTAAGGCTTGTTCTGATATATGCAGCCAGTGCAACTGGGCTCAGGCCCCCTGAAATTCTAAATGCCCTAGGACCTTGAAGAACAGCCCCAGGCATCAGTTCCAGGCCTTGCTGAGTCAAGACCCTAGGAGACTGCTTCCCCTTGCACATTCCAGAGCACATGACTCAAACAATTTCCCAGCCTCAGAGCTGTGTTTTTTTCTGCAAAGGACTCTCAGTATCCTGTTTTCTCGCACATGATTCCCCTGCGTTTCAATAAGGATGTGTTTAGGGTGTAGTCTTCTCTTTGGTAAATTTTCATGGTAAAAAATGTAGACAATGTATAGGTCATTTTCCTCTTATCAAAAGGCACTTGCATTTCTGTGCACAGAGGAAAATATCTGTAACCAATTCTTAGGAGACCCTCTGTGAAGTAACCCTGCCAGTAGGATCATCCATACAAAGTGGATGGAAAGGGGCTGTCCCACTTTGATACCTCATCTTCTCGAGAACTATCACTGGAACTTCATCCTGGGTTGTTCATTCATTCATTCTTTAATTCCTAGACTGATTTTTCAAAAACTAGAGTACATTATAATATGTATAAAACATGTTTCTTGCCCTTTGCATTTTTTTTTTTTTGGTGTGATGAACCCAGGGCTTTCCCACTAGGCTGTAACTTTTGTTAATTTTCATTTTGAGGCAGAATCTCACTAAGTTGCTAAATTTTTTTTTACTTATGCAAATATATATTTAATTATACAATATTTATAACTGAACAGATTTCACAACTCAGTTAAGCGTGTATGTGAAAAAGTTGGCACTGCCATAAACACTTCAAAAATTTCAAAAAACAAATTTTTTCCAAAAATATTTTACACCAATTTTCCAAAGTGCTATTGCCTCACTAGCTCGTTTTATCACAAGAACACAGTTAGGTACCCAAATTTCTAGGACTGGGTGTGAATTTGCAATCTTCCTGCTTCAGCTTCCCAGAATGCTGACGTGACAGGTGAACACCACCACACCCTGCACATTCTTGTACTTTGAAGATAACAGTTTATAGAAAGGAAAAGGGATATAAACACATAATGATAGACTATTGTTTACAGTCTGCAGGAATGCAGAAAAGAAAGCTATTGTGTCTGCAATAGGCATTGAGAAATCTTCCCTGAGTAACTACACTGAAGCTGGATCTTGACAAATGGTCAGGGTTTTACCAGGTTAAAGAATCAGTAAGCACAGAGACAAGAAAGTATTAATGCCATGAGATGGGGGAAAGAGAGTATCAGTGTGGTATAAGTAGAGAAGAGAGAGACAACGGAGGCAATGAAATCAGAAAGATAGAAAATGAAGGGCTCAAGTTTTCACTATAAACCACGAATTTTATGTAGAACTCTGACCAATCACACTTAGATTTAGTGATGGAGGCAAAGATGAACTGGAAGAGGAAAGACTGGAGACTTCCTGGGTATGGTGCATTCTCTAAGTTTTAACATTACTTTCCTTCCAGAAAAGGCGTTGCATTTGTATCTCTTCCCAGGTCTGCTAAACAGTCTCAGTACTGCTGCTCTCAACTCCACAGAAGGGTAGCAATTGAATTACCAGGGCCCCAAGACATCCTTGCCCTTTCCTCTGCTCCCACTCAGTCTTCACAGATCTTGTGTGCTGGGAGAGAGGACTTTGGGAAGCCATCAAAGCCACTGGTCCATTACAGAGCTGCACCCCAGTGGGAGGAAGGGGTTGAAGTCCAGTCCCTGGGAGAGCACGAATACATTCTTACGTAAACAAGGAGCAAATGGGAATTTTAGCCAGGAAAACAGACCAATCTAAAATGCATCCTGTTACTAAGCTTGTATCAAACAGGCCCAATGGGACTTGTCAGAGGTTTTCTTTGCAATTATATTTCTGTTTTCAGATGGTGTTTGGATGATTACAGTTCTTCCACTCCAATAACATGGAAACATAAGATCAGTGAATAATTTAGAAAACTAACTGGATCTCTAGTACTAGATTCTAAAGTTTTTACAGGTATAATTTTCAGGGAGTAAGGAGAAATTAATCCACAAACAGAAGCCACTTTGGAATCCTGGGCTCCTTCTTCTCCCTCATCCCCAGCCAGCTGTGTTGTTTTCCTCTAGAATCTCTTTCCTCTATCTTCTGCTCACACCCATTGCCAGCTGTCCAAATCCTCTTCACACCCCGCTCTCCTGCCAATCTGATGTTCATAAGCATGAAATGTGAATATTTGCCATTCTCTTTAATATTCCAAATATGCTACTAGGTCCTCTTGAAGAACTGTCATGCTGACAGTTTTATCACTGTCCTTTTACTTGTTTAATAATATCACATCCCTCCTCTGAACTTTCTACTGATTCCCTTTATCTATAGTATAAAACTGCTATCTTTCATAGTGCTATGATTTGGCCAACTCCTACTATGGTTCATTTCATGCTCTGTTACCTTTCCCCTTGCCATTTACATAATAATGCATCCCTTGCTGGTGATTTAGCTTAGTGGTACTGAACCTGTCTGGAAAAAGCAGTCTTGAATTTGATGCCCAGTATTGGGGTGGGGGGAGCATGTATCTAGGCTAATAATGCACCACTCATGCTTTCCTCTACCTGTTTTACCTTCTATGTTTTCAGGCCTGCTGTTCCTGATTTCCACATGTGCCCTGAATGCAGGTTTTAAGCTTCTTGTGCCTCATGAGCTGAATAGAGACAATGGTGAACAAAGGCGACATAAACCTCTTTGTGCATTCATTTTACATTTAAGTGGGTAGGAAGGGACAAACTGTAAAGGAGACAAATGTGCAAAAGGATGGTTTTAGAATAGTCTTAGAAGTGATAGTTTTATTGTGACTCTTTCTTTCCCATCTTTGTAAACACGAACCCTTCAGAGGATTGTAGAATGAGCATCCATTGTGCTGCGCTAACATAAGCTAGCAACATGATTGCATCGTCACAGATTATTGATGTCCTCAGCAGAATATCAAGTCTGTATTCAGTCTATGTCAGAAGGAAGGCTTTGGATCAAACATTACAAAATCTAAATCACAATATTTTATCAGCAATTATCAATATTTGCCTGGCCAATTGTACAGGCTTCATGTGGACGATAGCACCGTCGCTACGATGCCAAACTTATGGCCAGTTCTTCCAGAGAATTGGCTTTTTGACCCTTTTGCTTCATTCTTTCTTTTTTACTTTCTAGAAGAGATACTGGCATATTTAGCCATGCAAATATTTGTTGAAAACTTTTATGATACCAAGAAAATTTTATGACTACACTAAACATTTGAATACATACATTTAATTTTTCCCCATATTATCTTCTTTTTTTTTATGTTCATGCAAATATAAACACTTCTGAAAAGAAATTTAGATTTTTGTACGTAGAACCCCAAAAGAATTTATATTGTGTTAGGGATTTTGATTCCCTACTCAATATTTAAGTTTTCTATTTTTTACTAACAAGAGAGAAATTGTGTCCAACTAACTACTACATTTCTCAGCCTCCTGCAATAAGGTATAACCATGTGAATAAGGTTTTATGCCCAGTGAGCTGCAAGTGAAATTCATAGGAGAATAGAAGGGACAGAACCCTGATGAAATTCCCTTTGCTTTCCCTTCCTCATTCCTCTTTCTGAAACTTAAAACTAAGGTTATTCAGCTAGATCTTCTGTAGCCACCTTGGATTCATTTAATCCATGTGAGTTTAATCATTTAGTGCCATGTGACTTCATCACAGGCAACTGGAAACAAACAGAATTTCCAGGTAGACAAAGGAACTAAGCTTGAGGACTCTGCTGAGGACAGTACACCTAAAAGAACAATATTTTTGATCACTCCTGGTTCCTTATTGTTCACCACTTGGAATCTGTGATGGTAGACCATTATCTCACTCTGGGGAAGGCCTGGCTTCCTCCACATACTTTACAGAAGATTCCATCTTCCTCCACTCCACCACTATCTTCCTTTTTCTCTTTTGCCTCCAGGCTTTGCAGTAATGTGTGTGCTTGATGGAACTCAGATCCACCTTAGAAACTGTACCTACAAGGCATTTTGGAAAACACCATTTCACTTTCCATGTCCCCAGCCTCTGAAGTATGGGAGGACGTGTGAGAAGCCTTGGAGTAGGTGCTAAGAGATCCAGTGTGACATATCTGCCATCCTATAAACCTGCTTTTCCTGCAGTTCTTTTTGTCAATGTTATCTTTGTTCAGAGTTAGCAGGGACATGGTGCAGTGAGCAGAGTTGGTGGATTCAGTTTCGTGCATTTTATGCTGATGGAGGAAATGCTATAGAACCCAAGACACAGAGGATATAGAACTGTCAGCCTGTTTTCTGTTGCCATACTAAATATCACACATTGGGTATTTTACGAAGAGTAGAGGTCTAGGGCTCATGGTATGGAGGCTGGGAAACCTACAAACATGGTGCCAGCATCTAGTGAGGGCCATGCAGCATCTTTCTGTATCATCACATGGCAAAGAGCATCACAAAGTGAGACAGAGCAAGTTTGCCAGCTTGAGTCTCTTTCTCTTCTTTTAAGCCACTAATGTCCTGCTGGGGTCCCACCCTCACAACCTTAGCTAACCCTGATTACCTCCCAAAGGCTACATTTCCAAAGATCATTAACATATGAATTTGGGTTTAATTTTTCAACACAGGAACTTTTAGGGGGCACATTCAGTCCACAGTAGGAGTTGTCATTAGCATTTACAGCAGCTCAAATGGAACAGCAAATACAACCTAGCCAGAGTCCATCATTAACTCAGCAATTGCAGCAGCCTCCTTGCTGTTCTGCTCTGGAATTAGCCTGCCTCTGCTGTACAGTGTGCCAGGAATACACCACCATGGGCTCTGGATTCCTCCTTTGCCTGGAACTCTCTTCCCTTAGAAGTTTGAGGGGCTTTCCAAGACATCATTTTTGTGTGGGACTTTCACTCAGTACCCATTCCTTCACTGAATATGCCCACCCTACCAACTTTCTTCTCTTTCTCATTATTTTTCTTCTCAGCATTTCTATCTCCAATGTACCATCCTTTTGCACATTTGTCTCCTTTACAGTTTGTCCCTTCCTACCCACTTAAATGTAAAATGAATGCACAAAGAGGTTTATGTCGCCTTTGTTCACCATTGTCTCTACAGATACAAGCGTGTTCTCCAGTATGTGGTCAAGACTGCATAAGTGCTTGCTGAACAAGTACACAAATGAGTTGGTTAAAGAACTGTCAGACTGAAAAAAATAAGATTTTTTTTCCCATGGAAGGATTGAACATAAGAGGGATTTGTAAGGAGACACAAAGGGGAATTTTTAGCATCCATTTCCCTCCAGAGCTCCCATGGGACAGCTCCCTGGGGGCAGCTCTGTGCCTGCCTCACATTTGGGCTGGGAAGAACAGCCGGTTCCAGGATTGATTCTGCCCATCTGTTCACTGTACCCCTGACTTTCTTGGTGGATACAATGTTTTCTGTGAATTCTTCCCACCATGATGGACTGCTGTTAAAGGGATGGTTCACTTATTGTAGAGTCACAGCCAAATATGGAGCTAAAGGTCAGGAGCTACCCTTTAGCTCTGGCTTTCCTCCAGTGAGGCTCATGGTCGTAGAAATTCCCTCACTCTTCCTGTGGTGTGCAGCCACCTGTGCCTGGCCATGACAATGACTTGCCACAGGCACAGACCATGAGGATGTCTGCGGCCACCTCCACCAGACATTGCATTCCATCTGTGAGCGACCTTGCTGCCCAACCTTCATTTCCACACTACATACACAAGCTTCCTCTGTACATTTCTCATGAGGACCGTGAAAGAATCCAGGGACATTTTTCTTAAATTTGTCTGAAATTTGTCCTGGCAATAGTTCTGAAGGATGAAGTGAAGACTGGCGAGATTTGTGTTAAATTATGATTTCAGTGAGACACAGTAACGCAGGCAAAAATTGAAGTACACTTCTCATCGTTTCTCTCCTTGAAACTCTACACATCCTGGAAGGCCAGAAGCCAGGGCTGTCCCCTCCCTCCATGGTGGTGGTCTTTATGATACTCAGTGAGCCTTCTCTCCTCCCAAGGGCAAGAGGCAGTAGAACAAGCTGAGCAAAGAAAGGTCCAAGGTCCAAGCCTAAAACTAGGATTTTTCCTTTTCGATGGTGATCATTGTTAGAAGATTAGATGGAAACCTTGACAAACTTTTCTAACTTTCAATGGCCTCAGATTTCTCAGCTTTAAGTAATGACACATTATTCACATGAAATTTGCCAAGACAATACATTTTAAAATTCTCTCCACAAAAAAGTATGAGGAAATAAACTATGCAAAACAGGTCATTTATCCATTCTACAGTCTATACATATCCCGAAACACCATGTTGTACTTCATGATTGTATATTTTGACAAAAAATTTAAATGATGGAAATAATAATAGAAGCTAAATGAGTGTTACTGCTAGGCCCTGTGTGTGTGACATTTTACATTGACTACTTTATTCCATTCTCCTAATCCTGAGTATCAGGGCGCTTTACTCTCTCTTCTTGGTATGTGAAGGTATGTGGAATGGGATGATGACGTAGATCTTACTAGAGGTGGAGTTTACACTTTAAAAGCACATGTGTGCAGTACCCTCCCTATAAATCCATGTTCTTTCTCCAGGTTACTCATTAAACTAGCTTGAGTGTGTCATCTTCACACCCTGGCCACATGCTGCCTGGCTTTGTGACTTACAGTGTGGGAAGGATATCCTTTTCAGAATAAAGGGAAAGAAAGACATAATAGTGATGTGGCCATCAGAGTAATACATTAAATTGCCAGAGTTCATGCTTCTGGTCTGAAGTACAAAAGGGAGTAAAAAAAATCCACAGAAAGAGAGAAAAGTTCTGAAACATGAAAGGAGAGTTTACAAGTCCAAACCCCTGGCTCCATTATAAACGGCATGTCCAGGGTTAGGGGTCAGACTCCCTGGGTCATTTCTGCACCAAATGTGCAACATTGTGGGAGTCAAAACAAGAGCTATTGAGCCCAACCAAACCCAAAGACAGTTAAAATTTCTCCCACAAAAAGGAAGAAAATAACAACCAAGAATTGACCACTTTTTCCTCATTAAAAACATGGCATGTTAAATTTCTAGTTGAGTTGGGTAGAAAATAAAAACTACACACTGAGACAGTCTTTCCAGAAAGAAATAATGGTAGCATTCTAAAAAGCTCACATCTAAAGTTCCACATGGTTCACACAGTCTCATCTGTAGCATATTTTTCACCACTTTAGGCTTTAATTTCCTGTTTTGTAAAATGAAAAAAAGAAATGTACCTATTTCCTATGTCAGAGGGTGGATAGGAGGGTCATATGATTTAATGCTGATAGTGTTCTTATTGTAGGACCCTATATACTAAATCTAATAAAAGTAGTTTCTCTTTGGAAAAAAGATTTCTCCTTTCTTTAGAATAAGCAACCAAAGATCATTACTTTTTATTTTTTTTTTGTACCAGAGATTGAATTTAGGACCTTGCACTTGCAGGGCAGGCACTAGAACCACTGAGCTAAAAACCTTGGCCTTCATGACCCTATTAAGAGCAATAATGAGAAATTATGTTTCACAGCTCAGTCAGAGAAACTAAAGCAAAACTGGAAAATAAAGAAAGTGAGGTAAAGCCAATTATCTGAGCAGCGGGGGGTGTTTGATATACATTAGCTGGATCCATCTCAAAGGAGATGGTAGTTCGGGACATGCGTCATGTCATCAAGACGCTTCCATGTCAACACTAAATTACAATGCTGTCATGGATTCATGCAGAAGAACCAAATGCAGCACAAGAATTATCTGAGTTCTGGCCCTAGAAGCAGTGGCCATCTGTTAACTCTTTGAGGAATACAAGACAGTGATTATGGATTTTTACATTTTCATAGAACACACTGTGAGCATGACGGGGCTGGATAATATTGATTTCCATTTTCTGTGAAGTTAATATCACTTTCTTAATGTCACACAATTGAAACAGAAACTCAGCTTGTGTAATTCCTGTTTGTAAACAGTGGAGACAAATTACACTCACAATTTTTGTGAATTATGACTATTAAATGATCTGTCAAAACTATTATTAATAATCATTGATCATTGTTGACTTAAAATAAATTCATATAAGAATTTTTGGGTGAAAAGTATACACACTTTCAAGTAAGTAAACTGCAAGTGCCTAGGTACTTATTTTTTTTATGATTAAAATATCCTCCTCAAAGGATTGTGCCAATTCCTATTCCCACTCGCAGCATATGCAAGTGCTGATTTCCTAAGAAGAGAAAATTTAAAAGCCAAGTAAATAATGAGTTCAGCCAGCAAATGGACAAGTTACAAAGCAAATCAGTTTTTTTCCTTATGTTTGAATGACTAGGAGAAGTGTGCAGAGAGAGGGAATGCTAAACAGAGAGCTTCTATGCATATTATATTTTGAACAAACTCTTGACTGGAAAAAATAAACAGTGTTGGATGGTTTGTGCTTCAAGAAAACTGGTAAGATGAATTGGACCAAGAGATGATATGTGATACTATGGGCGCCATCACGTAGCTCCTTCTCTCCCTCTTACACACTGGACATGACAGGACTTGGACTGTGTTCAACTCTGGATATATGGGAGTGACGTTCCCCACATGGCCAAAGGGAAATGGCTCAGACACGTGCATTCCTGAGGCCAGCTGAGCAGCATGGTCTCGACAAATTCCTGTGCTTATCAAGGTAGCTGCAGGGTGCTGGGTAAGGTTACTTTGGAATTGCTTTGTCCAGGTTTAGCATGCATAAGTAGCTTTTGGTAGGAAAAATATGGTTTCCAGGCATGTTGGCTACCTTTCCTTGTGGGTTTCTTATATCATCTCTTTAATGTATTTGTTTGGATTACTGAAAGGATATAGGTTGCATTTTTACATTATAAAATGAAGAATATAAAAACAAGGAATAATATAAAAATACCTCAAAATTACCACCTAAAAGAAGATGTTGTCTCCTTTATGATATACTTACTTTCAATCTTTTTTCTCTTGTTGTTTCCTTGCATAATTAAACTGGAATACAGACTATATATATCTATACATCTATATGTCTATATATCTATATATATTTCTCTATATATTTTTATATCTTACTTTTTCACAGAATACAATATTGCAACCATTTTCATATCATAAAATATCCTTTTAAAATATACTTAATGAGAATCTGATATGTCATTATATCTCTTATGCACTGAAGTAAGAAGATAGGTTTTTTGTTTGTTTGTTTGTTTGTTTTGAGACAGGATCTCGCTTTGTGGTTCACGCTGGCCCTAAGCTCAGCCTCAAACTCACATCACAGCAATCCTCCTGCCTCTGCCTCCCGAATGCTGGGATGACAGGGGTGAGCCACCACGCCCAGCACTGTGGTATGTGGTATTGGTTGCTGCTGGGTGTGAGTCTCCACTCCCAGTATGGTATGTGCTAATCGCGGACCGAACCTGGGTCTTTGCGCTTGCAAGACAGGTGCTGGAACCACTGAGTTAATTCCCTGGCCCAAGAAGATAGTTCTTTCTCAAATGGGAAAGGTATCAAGAGATGGAAGGAAGAGAGTGAAAAGGATGAAAAGTTAACTAAGGTGGATTATGCATTTGTACCAATACCACATAAAGATGTTAACATTATGTACTGAAAATAAGTAATATTAAAAATAAGTAAAAGTAACCCCCCAAGAAAGAATCATCATCCACGCAGGTGGTAAAGAAGCTGTACCTACTCCTACCCATCATAGGTTAGGACTTGTAGGGAAGGATTATTCAGCAGGAGGTGTAGTTGATTCCTTGCTACTTCCTGCTACCGTATGTACAGACTACCCAAGGCATGGGGGACAACCCAAGGGAAATGCATGCAGACACTGACTGAAGAACAGTATCTTGAATGAGTAACATGTCCCAAGGGATATGGGTAGTTAACTAACAACATCTGTTAAAAACATCAGTATCCTCAAAATGTAACTTTATGATATTTGTTATCATCCTAGTCTTTTAAAAATGTAAGCATGTAGACCATTGTTTTTCAAATTCCAGAGTATGTAAGAAACACTTGGGCAACTTGTCAACAAAGCAGATTCTGGAACCTCTTCCCCTGAGGTGCAGGAACCAAGTTCAGGAGTTTGTTTGTTTGTTTGTTTTTCCAGTAGTGGGAAGTGAACACAGGGCCTGCAGTGATCTAAATGACTGGTCCTTGAGGATTCATTTTTCTTTACCACATTTGTTGTTTTCAAGATGGCACTGCTGTTTGCTGACATTTACCCAGATCACCTATATATAAAAACAGTTTCCACTCCATAACCTCCTCTGCAGGACATTCTAGCGTTAGCTACAAACACATGTAGCTACCTAAGAATTTAGTTATTAGT
Organism: Petromus typicus; assembly: GCA_004026965.1. Lineage (NCBI taxonomy): Eukaryota > Metazoa > Chordata > Mammalia > Rodentia > Petromuridae > Petromus > Petromus typicus. The sequence continues at coordinate 16,411 of PVIR01013678.1, forward strand.
GGTCCTTTTCTGGAGGGTGAGAATTAGTTTCTGTTCATTTTCCTTTACAGTGGTATAATTTTTTTGTAAAGTTTTTTTGAGACAGGGTCTCACTTTGTAGTTCAGGCTGGCCCTGAACTCAGCCTCAAACTCAGCAATCCTCCTGCCTCTACCTCTGCCTCCTGAGTGCTGGGATTATAGTCATGAGCTGTCATGCCCAGCACTGTTGTATGTGATTACTGGGGATCAAACCCAGGCCCTGCACTTGAAGGCAGGTACCAGAATCACTGAGCTAAATTCCCAGCCCTACAATAGAATAATTTTTAAATTTTAAATTTCCAATAGATGCACACATTTATGGGGTACAGTATAATAATTTAATGCATATATAAAATATGTAAAGACCAAATCAGGATAATTAGCATTCAATCTTCTTAAACATTATTATTTTTTCTTTACATTGGGAAACTTCAAATCCTTTTCAATTCTTATAAAATACATAATAAATTGTAGTAAGCTAATGGTCACTGTGCCATGCTGAAGTACATCAAAATGTAGTCATTCTATATAACTTTATTTAATTACTTATCATGTCTGGAATAGTTCTTGGGATGTAGAGCACACTACACATATATCAGTAAAATAAAATTCATTCCACAGTGAAAATTTCTACATGTCCAAAGTCTTAGCTGGAGAGAAACATCACTACAATGGAGTATTTTTTGATTTGCTATGTGTTCTATTTTACATTCATTTTACTGAATCTTAATCAACCCTCAAATTATCATTATTCTTATGTCATAAGGGGACAAGCACAGTGAAAGTAACTGATAACACTTAAGTCACAAACTTAGTAAAGGTAAACCTATCCTGGAAATGTAGAACCAATTTTTTCTATGAGTTGTAGTCTAATTTATTACCAGTAACACTGCCTTACATTTTACTAGCTATAGTTTCAACTAAATGGATCATTTCAATTTGAAAAAAAAATAAGAATTTCATTCTAGTTATCATTATCTACACCTTATAAATAAACAAACAATAATAAAAAATCCAAAGCTCTGGGAAGTAATGAAGTTTGGAAAACACTGAAGTTGAAAAGAGATAATATTCAGAGGCTACACTATGAAGTTTATATAAATGTGTTTCTGAGACGTGAATGTAGTTAGACAGGAGGCTGACCATTTCTTCTTTTAAGAAAATGGAGATTAGTGAGAGCAATATATCACATGTTGAATACAAATAACACCACAAGGAGTGTCTCAATAAATTAATCAAAGTGGATTTAACTTAATATCCATTCATCTTTTAAGTGATTACATAGCTGTACATTACCTCACAAAGTCAGGTTACTGCTATTCTTTGCTCTCCATTTCCAGTTAATTTCTTGTTAATCTCTCTAGAGTTGATCTGATGTCACAATACCATCACACATATGAGGTTCTTACTTTTTCCAAGATATTCTTATGAATCAAATAATGTGCCAGACATTATACCTGACAATAAATTCTGGATTTAGTGACGTGTTGAGATCTCTTTCAATCAATAGTACATTATTTTCTGTGGTAATCTACAAATTATCAGATTCTCTCAGTGTCTATGAATCAATTAAAATCTTTGGAAGAATATATAAACCTATGAAAGAGATACTGTCATTCCTTTGACATCTGCTGAGACCATTCTAACAGTCTCAAGGTTACAGCTTTCCCCCTTTCAGATCTGCCTGGAGGAATACTCTGATCTAAAGCCATGAATTCCTTCTCAGGGCCATGGAGCTCATCATGCCCAACTGCAGTTGTTTCCATATACGCCATGCTCAGATTTAACACCTGTAATGATGAGGATTTCTAACTCCTGGTCCCATTTTGCTTTTCTTAATATTTACCTAAAATGATGACCGTTTTCTAGAAGCCATAACTCTTTCTCTGCAACACATAAGATAAATCTAAATAGTTTAAAATCACTCTATGGGGCATGATCTACATCCTCGGCAACACTGGTTTATAAGTGTCACCTTGAAAATTCTGTCCAAGACTTTTTCTTATCAAATGGAATTTCACTCTAATAGCTGCTTAAGAGGAAGCTGGAAAGGGTTCAACAGACTTCTCCTTTGTTTTTTGCTTCTACTTTGGACTCACAGAGAAATTTGAATATGGAGTATCCATACTTTGTAATCATGTTCAAATAAATTGTGATATTCTCTTCATTGGCACAGAAACTGTCTGTGGTGCTCAAACTATAGTTGATCATGACCAAAGAACAACTTAATTCTAAAACATTGTGTCAAAGCTGATGCTAAATTTTTCTTTTTTTTTTTTTTTTTTTTTTTTTTAGACAGGGTCTCGCTTTGTGGTTCAGGCTGGCCCTGAGCTCAGCCTCAAACTCACATCACAATCCTCCTGCCTGCCTTCCGAGGGCTGGGATTACAGGCGTGAGCCACCACACCCGGCACTGTGGTATGTGGTACTGGTTGCTGCTGGGCGTGAGTCTCCACGTCCAGTATTGTTATGTGGTTACCGGAGATTGAACCCGGGCCCTTGCACTTGCAAGACAGGTGCCAGAAGCACTGAGCTATATCCCCGGCCCCCATAAATTTTAAGAAATTACTTTAGCATGACAATATATATCTTCTCCACTTGCTGTTTGAAATTCGTTTTTAAAAAACTTTTTTGAGCTTTTGTAAAACAAGGCAACTACCCTTTCCAACATTTTTGTAAAGGATTTCTCTAAATTGGTATTGAGAGTTGGTTTTTTTTTTTTTTTCACAATCTTTTGGGAATATTTACTCAAATTATTTACTGAATGGAACAGAAAAAGAATTTATTATTCAAAGATTTATATAAATTACAAAGCTGAAATACATTGATTATGTTGCATTGAATACATTGAAAAGAAATTTGAAAAGTGAATGACACAGAAACATTCTTCCCTACAAAGGGAAGAATGAAACTAAGAGCTATGGTTAGAATGTGTTATGTGTCTTCAAACATAATGAACAATGTGATAATAATGAGTGGTAGATCTGTAGTAGGTGTTTAAACCATGAAGGCCCCTCCCTCATGATTGGGATGAAAACTATATAAAGGAGGCTTTAGACACTGCTCAGCTTACTGGTCTCTCCTTCAACCTATCTGAGGTCACAACATTCTTCCTTTACTGAGGATGCAACTTTCAAAGCATCATCTTGGGTATTAGAAATCAGACTCTCATTAGGCTGCTGAATGTTCTAGTGCCTTTGGCTTGGACTTTCTAGTCTCCAGAACTATGAGAAATACATTTCTGTTCTTTATAAATTACCCAGTCTATAGCACTTTATTATAGCAGTACAAACAAACTAAGATACCAATCAAAATAAATGACAACTTGACCAGCGCTGTTCTAAAAATGATGATTTTTAAGATCTAGCAGGCACTAATGCATGCCAATCAGTAAGGATTAGCTTTGTGCCAGCTGCTAAGCAAAAAGTACTTTGTTTTCTTTGACTTAATATGAATGAGTATGAAGCAGAAACAAGTACTATCTTTCAGGTTTGTTTATTTTGTTATGTTTGTTTGCTTGTTGGTTTGCTCAATTTAGTTAATTTATTTAGATTAAACTTGGTGATTGAGCAGGATGTTGTGAAATTTAGATTACAGTCTATAATCTAAACAATCTCAGAGGCTTGCTGGTTCACATCCAGCCTAGGCAATGTAATGAATGATAGAGACCTTTTCTCTTAATAAAAAATCAAAAGGGGCTTGGTATGGAGCATAGGGCAAATCCCATGGATTCAATCCTCAGTACTGTGGAGAAAAATAATCTGCAGTTAAAAACAGGAAAATGAATTTAAACAAAAGCATCTGTAAGGTGCACAAACCATGCAGTAAAATGCAGCTTTATCGGACTTTAAGTTTATGTTGTAGTCCTGACACTCCAAAGCAGTCTAGCCATTTATTCTGTTATTAAATAGTTCCATAAAATCTATGTCTTGCCATGAAAACTGTTACTAAATTTTATTTTGCATAGTTTATATTATGAAACAATACCCAAACATTAATTTCAAAAATTTTATTGTCACATGAAGCTCTTTTTCCTGGATTAACTATACTAGTTTCATATTAAAATCATAATTCACCTATAGGAAGGTATAGGTAGTCCTAATCAGTTTAACTTCTTCATTTTCCAAACTGAATTTAAAACCACTGATTGATGTCATCAGAGACACACTCCAGAAGCCATGAGGCTCATCTCTGTCCACAGATGCATTTCCAGGCCTCAGTGAAACCTCTGAGTCTGGATATAAGTGTTACTGCTGCTTGAAATCAGTCCTAGAGACCAGACACTAGTCTTGCACAGGTAGAAAGGCCCTGTGGCCTCAGGAAGCTCCCTCAGAAAATGAGTGTTATTAAGGACAGCTGTTCTAGTAAGAAAGAAGAGACCTCAGGAGATGGCCTGAGTGGAAAGAGGTACCCTCAGTGGCTACATTTAGATGAAAACCCATTTTTTTTTTTTTCAGATGATGTCTTACTCACAGGATGGAGGATCATAGAGTTGACAGTTTGGTCTTCCCCGACACTTTCAAAGACATGAAGAACAGGTTCAGTGGGCCTCCTACCTACCCACAGTCCTTAGTGTCCCCCAAAACCTTTGAGATATTCAGATATCATCAGTTTCAAGTATCCCTGTGTGGGGCTGGCTGAACCTAGAAATCTGTCATCAGCTGAGTATTAGGAAGGAATTAAAACATATGTGAAAAACACTGAGGGATTCAAGGTGCTTATTAGGGTTTTCAAAAGAATTCTGGATTTAAGAAAGGTGTGGTGCACCAGAGTTGCTCAATTCATAGTGGCTGGGAAACAGAGCAGGAAATGTCACCAGAGAGGAAGGGACAAGAGTTCAGAGATAGACCCCAAACACACATCTTTATAACCCATCCAGACACACACACACAGAAGTGTATTTTACAATATGTTTAGAAGTTTCCATACCAATTAAGCTGACAATCCAATTTAATCATTACTTCCTTTATGTACTTTACTTTAGAATAAAATATAACAATACATTTTTATTGCCATAGCAGAGTATTCATGCATTTCATAAACTCCTAATATTCAAATATGTCAGAAATAGTCAATACACACATATTGATGTATCAGATATAGTAAGAAAGTAGTTCTTCCATAGAACAACATGAGACTACAATCATGACATATATATATAATGTACCAATTGAGATTTGAATAAAAAACCCCCACTCTTTACCGGTAAAAAAAAAAAGAATGACATGAGACTAATCTCACTGGTCTTTCAATGAAACTTGAAAAGATGCCAGTTTATAAGGAAATATCTGTCCCTACAAGGTCAGCCAAATGGATGGTAGAATCTTCTTTTTTAAAATTGTAGGTAGATAGTTAATGAAATACAATATGGTATTGCATTAGAAATGAGAAACAAGCAAAGAAAGAGGCGTAATACCTGATGTCAATATATGATGTTGGATGTTTCACATAGCATGTAAGATTTCCAGGTGGTATAACTATTTTGTAAAAAGAGTTTGTCAGTAGGTTTTATAATGTTCATGTTTTTAACCCAACAATTTGAACTGCAGAAATGTATTCTAAGAAATATTCATACACATATAGTCTTAGTCACAAAATTCTTTAATGTGAGTTTTTTAAAGGAAAAAGGAATTTAGTAAGTAAATTATAGTGCATTCATTTGATACCTACTTTATAATCATTAAATAATGGAATTTTAGTGAAAATTTAGTGATGTGTGTTTCATTAAAGGGAAACAAATAAGTAAAAAATGTATAGGAAGTGCATGCCCATATTAAAATTTCAATGATATAAATTTAAGTCTTCATAGCAATTATCTCTTAGTGGCAAAATTTAGAGACTTTAAAATTACTTTCTGTTGTGGCTCTATTTTCTAAATATTTGTATTTTAGTTGACAATTTTGATACACAATCAAACTTCTTTTCAAGTTGGAACTGATATACTTGTTCACAAGCAGCTGTTCTTTGGGCATTGGAGACCCTAGGATTGGCCCAGGCATGGGTATCCAAGATTACCTCATCCTTAGGTTACTTGCCAAATCTAGAAATTTCCCTTTTAAGGTCACCACAAAAAGAAGAAAGAGGAAATTAAGAGAAGGAAGCAGGAGAGAGGGAGAGAGAGGGTGAGGGAGAGAGAAAGAGAGAGGGAGGAGAGAGAGAGAAACAGAGAGAGAGAGAGCGCATCTCTACAGCTGTCTCTACTCTTAATCATTTTCTTATGTCAATTAAAACAGATAGTCACATAACCACAGAGACCTTTCCTTCAAAGTGGGCTCCTCTGCTTGTTGCAAATAACTACAAGAACACAGTTTCACAAGAAAGCCTAACCTATTTTAATCTGGAAAAATTGTTAAATTTTATTTTATTTAAAAACTGTAGCAAGACAGTAACTTTGTATACTTTCTCGATTATAAAAATATAATTAGATATATTAAATTCTTGGCATTACATTATGCTCATCCTATTAAAAAGTTTTTGAAACACAAATGAAATCACCAACATAGTGATGAAAAATCCCAGAGTGGGGAAAAACTTTAGAAAGTCATCCTTTAGATAAGGGACTAATATCTAGAACATACAAAGAACTGAAAAAAGTTAGACTTCTCAAATTTAAAGACTTAATCCAAAAATAAGCATCTAAAATTAATAGGCATTTCTTGAAGAAAGAAGTAGAAATGGAAAACAATCATATGAAAAAATGTTCAACATCACTGGTCATCTGAGAAGTGCAAATTAAAACAGTGCTGAGATTTCATCTTACTCCAGAAAGAGTAACTATTAATAAGAAATCAACCAACAAAAAATGCTGGAGATGCTACAGGAAAAGGGAACACTTCGTGGTGGGAGTGCAGACTGGTGCAATCAGTGTGGAAATTCCTCAAAATGTTAGGATTAGAGGTCTCATTTGATTCAACTATTCCTCAGCTGGGTATCTTCCCCGAAAAATTAAAGGCATCATACCACAATGATATATGAGCACCCATGTTTATAGTGACACAGTTTGTGACAGCTAAATCTTGGAAAGGACCCAAATGTCCATCAGCCAACAACTGAATAAAAATGTTGTGGTTTTTCAATACAGTGGTGTACTTATACAGCCATAAAAAAGATAAACCTGAGTTATTCTTAGCTAAATGGATGAAATGTGAGGTGATACTCTTAAGTGAAATAAATTGGACACGTGTAAGTATTGTACTGTCTTTTTGGTGTAAGAAATTGACAGGGAAAATAAAGACCAAAAGTCAAATAAATAATATGAAGGAGGAAAAACTGTTCAAAAGGAAAGAGAGAGTATGAAAGAGAGACAGGAAAAAGAAGGGGAAGAAAAGAAGAAGTAAAATGTATAAACGAAATTTTGTATATAAGGAAGGAAGCAGGATTATTAAGAGGAAAAGGGAATGAAAGAGAAATAAAATCAAAATATACCATGTCTAAACACAAATTCCTTCTGATGAATATTGTTTTGTATATTTAAATCATACCAATAAAATTACCTTGAAAATAAATAAATAAAAATAAAATAAAGTTGCCTGCTCTATTTTTCAATGATTATAATTTTGGGTGAGTTACAGCATTCATTTGTTTGAAGCACAGATATGATTTTGTTCCTACATGTGAATCTAGTATCTTAGAAAAATTCACACATTTTACTTGCCCTAATGCAATTTCTCTTATCACTCTATATTCAACTGGATATTTTTTTTGAGAATGAGATGTTAATAATGTTACTGAGTGCAAGCCCACTGTATTTTAGAAACTTGGAATGCAAGTGTAATCTGAAAACAGAAAATAATGTTAAGCCAGATCTAGTGGTGCATGCCTATAATTCTGACTAATAGAGAGGCTGACATAAAGTGAATGAAAGTTTCAGTCCAGCTGGGGGAATTTGGTAAGATCTTGACTCAAAATGAAAGGGGCAGGGTTGTAAGTCAGTGTTTGAGTGCTTATATAGCATGCACTGAGGCCCTGGCTTCAGTCCCAAGTATAACAAAGAAAGAAGAAAAAACCCACAGAAGAAATAATTACTGAAAAAAACATCTTAGAAGATGTAATATTAAATGTTAAACCCAGTATGTGGGTTTTTTTTTTTTTTTTTTAGGTTTTTGGAGACAGGGTCTCGCTTTGTGGTTCAGGCTGCCCTGAGCTCAGCCTCCAACTCACATCACAATCCTCCTGCCTCTGCCTCCCGAGTGCTGGGATTACAGGCGTGAGCCACCACGCCCGACACTGTGGTATGTGGTACTGGTTGCTGCTGGGTGTGGGTCTCCACACCCAGTATTGTTATGTGGTTACCGGGAATCGAACCCGGGTCTTTGCGCTTGCGAGACAGGCGCCAGAACCACTGAGCTAACTCCCTGGACCCCCCAGTATGTTTTTTATGTTTCTGATATTCTAGCACTGTGCTATAATAAAGAAATCTATTTTTATGAATTGCCTATTTCCTAAACACAGGCAGGACTACCCAAGAATATGAGAAACTCTAGAAAAATGCATTTTATGGGATCACTGTCTAGCTAAGATATGTGAGAAGGACCTCCCAAAATATAGGACAGTGAGATATGAAGCCTGGAGAAGTCCTCACCTGCCTGGATCTAATGGCAGTATTAACGGTAGGCATTACTTTTTCTCCTCCATTTTTCAATGTCCTTCCTTCTAACTCACTTTGTCACATCAACTACCCACAGAATCTAATGTAACAACATAATAACCAATGTTTTGGCAATAGGAAATTCTTCCTACCTAGAGTCTGACATGCATTTTTTCTAGATAGCTTATTATTAATGATACAGTCTGAGCACATCCACATTTAAATTCACACTGTAAGACTCAAGACAGATTAAGGAAAAGAGATAAAGCTCTTGGTCCTTGATAGAAAGATATTCTAATATTTTGCCTTGACTCTTTGACAGTATAGGTTATATCCTTTTGGGCCACATGTATTCTTCTAAACCAAGAGACTTCTACCAAGTAAGGATCACCAAGCTCTTCTGTAAGTGTTAAAGACCAAAGAGAGGAGTTAAAGCCTCCTGTGTAGCTCAAGTTTGAGGACAAAGATGGACCAAGAAAAGTATGTAGTGCCATCTTCCCCTTGTCCTAAATACAGATATAAATTGAGTCCTGTGGGAAGAGGCACCAACATCTTCCTCTGGGACACACAATGACATCTGGTAATCAGCATAATTCTCAGCAACAGATATGAAACATTTTATGTATTACAGTGAAAAGCTACCTTTCTCCTTAGAGACTGGCTTTTTCACAAAGCAGCTCCAGAGGCCTCAGGAGGTCCCCTCAGCACAGGACCAAGGGTTTTCCTGGTGATCATGACAGAAATGACAAAGGAAAGCTCTTCTCATAGTTTTGAAGATGAACTGAAGAACATGTAAGTTCAGTATGATTACTGTGGCTAACAGGCACAAGCTCTTTTATTCATTCCTTAATATGATACTGAGTATAGCTTGAACTTCTTACTTCATTTCCCAGAAAAAAAAATTGTTAAAAATAAAAAATAACTGGGTAGTTAGCCATAGACCTGAGTTTAAATCCTACATTTTTCAGTTATGAGTTAAAATGTCTTTGAACAAATTATGATGCTTTGGATACTTGGTTTCTGTGTTCATAATATGGGTAAAGCATTGACTACATAGAGGTAGTACAAAGAGTAAGTATGTTCTAAAATCCTGTTACCAAGTCTTTCACATCACCAGTCATATGCTCATTATGCCCAAAGGGGCTTCAGTTGGCACCATATCCTCTGACAAGTACATGTATCCTGGGTCTTCAAAAACATGGGCTTCTTTGCTGGACCTTTCCTGAGCTGCCTGTTATAGTGGTGTGTAGCTTTTCCAATTGGGTGAGAGATGATTTTGTTTCATTAATCTTCAAGGAAGTTATTTCTAGTTTTGTGCAAACATGCCAAAATAATTCAGCAGGACTCATAAGCAGTCCACTTGGATTTCTCTCTGGCCAAAGGGAGAACCCTAGATGCAGGAAGACTTGAGTGCCAGTCTATTAGGATGGGTGGTGATCAGTCTGACCTCCATGGAGAGACTTGGCTTGAAGGAACAGAAGAAGCAACCAAGAATGAGTAGGAACATCCCAGGGCATAAAGGGCTCTGACACTGGAGCTCAAAAACCACTTCAGCAGAACCCTGGAGATTCCAGACAAGGACACCCTTTGAGTTTGGGTTAAGATGGGGCAAGAACTGCAAACTGAGCAGATTTACTTTTGTAGGATCTTCACGTTAGTTCTTCACATATGAATAGTCTCATCTGCCAATATCATCCTTTGATTGTGTGAATTTTCTTCACAACTTCCCAATTAATTCTTTCTCAAACCTAAACTTAAACATCTGCAGTGGCAAGTGCTCCAGAAAACTATCTTTAGACAGATACTCCTTAAATTCTCTCCTTAATTTAATTAATCTATACAAATGTGCGAATATAATCAGAAAATACAGTGGTATGAAGGCACTTTGGCACTCTTCTAACATAATTTACCAATCCATAATGTCCATATAGTTAGTACTCTGTCTATAGCTAGTGTGCACAAAACATAATTCAATTTTCATGTGTTTCTTTTAAACACATAAAACTATATGCCTCTCCTTGCCAGAGTGCTATGTTTTCTCTTTGAAAGATAAAGCATCCTTATCAAGATTGATCTAATGTTTTTCTCTTTAAAATTATAATAGCCTTGGTATAAGAAACAGTAGCTGTTATTGATTAAAAGTTCATTTGCCTTGCCTGGTCTGATGATTGATACTTGGAGGACAGAAGTGATGCAGGATTTTGGTGGGAGGATTAGAAGTGGGGGTGACTTTGTCACTTTTTCTGTTCTTTACAAGGCTGTTAGTTTTGGAGGAAGTTTAGATTTGGGGAGGGCTTTTCTTCCTCTGTAAATTTTAGTAATGATTGGTCCAATTTTTTTGTTTTGTTTTTCTAGGTACCTGCATAGCACATGAACTTGTGAGTGCCCCTCCAAATGGGCTTTTAATGGCCTGCTACTAATTTAGGAAATGCATGCATTTTATACGTGTGGGTTTCCAAAGCTACTGCTTGTGAGGCCAGTTGAGAAGTGCCTTTGCATGCATTATTTATAGACCTGGCAAAGCAACAAGGACTTTCTTACTAACATCAGAAACAAAGAATGGACTTCCGGACTCAGCTATGCTTCTAATGTGAATAGTAACAATTTTTGGGATTAAAAAACCTTTCCTCTGGCAAAGTTATTGGAGCCGTCCAAAAATTACAATTTTTGTAATTGTGGGATAATCAGATTAATTGAATGTATCTATTAGTAATATTTGTGAATATTTTTATTCAAGGTAAGGGATCTTAGTGAAGGCAAGTGGTTATAACAGAACTCAGTTCAGTTTTCTCATTTTCTATTGTTAGTGTTATCACCCTATTAGTTGTAATGGTTACAAACATATACCAGGCAGTAACGATCCTTGAACTTGTCAGTTAATAAAACATCTGGAAGTAACAGAGATCTCTGCACAACACCATTTCACATTGACATATTAAATTTAAAATAAGAGATTGTATTAGATAATAATATAGGCAATGAGTAACAGCATCAAATGTTTAACAAAATGTAGTGGGAAGCCTTAAATTTTTCTGAAAAATTGGGAAAAATGCTATTATTGATATTTAATAGCACAGGACTCTATTAAAATTATGGAGACAAATGGTGTTCATAGAAGCATAGTTTGATAACTAGGATCACAAACAAAGGAACATGGTAATTCTAAATGAGTCTCTAGAACATGTAAACATCATTTTTCCCCCAGTTCTGGGGATCAAATCCAAAACATTTCACACTGATCTACATCTCCAGATATCTTTACTTTCTATGTTGGGATGGGATCTCACTAAATTGCTAAGCTGTCCAAATTAGGCTTCAGTTTGTGATTCTCGTGCTTTAGCTTCCCAAAGCACTGGGATTACAAGTGTGAACCAGTACACCCAGCTGAGAGTAGATAACTTAATCTGTTTTTTTTCAAAGTTAATTTAAAATCCTAAGAATTATCTAAGTTTAAAATAAGAGGAAAAAGCAAATAAGGAAGTGTTGACTGCTGTTCATTTACATGTTCAGATTCTCATACCAGAGAAAAGCTATGATATTTACATATCTGTGACCTCTTTATTTCACTTATGAGTGTGTCCTCAACGTATGTCCATTTGAGCATAAGTGACTCAAACTTATCATTCTTTATGGCAGAGTAATACTTCATTTTATAGAAAAACCACATCTTATTTATCCAATCTCCAGTTGATGGGTGTTTGGGTTGTTTCCAAGATTTAGCCATCATAAAGTGAGCTGCTATGACCATGGGTGCACATATGTCACTATAATTCTTTTAATTCTTTCGTGTATATTCCAAGGGTCAAAGAGCACCTCTAATCCTAGTTTTTAGGGGAATCTGCACATGGATCTCCACAATGGATGCACCAGTTTACACTGCTACCAATTTCCTCCCCACAGCCTCGCCAGCATTTATTTCTCATTAATTTCACAACAGTAGCCATTCTTCAACAAATAAAATGAGTGAAATGAAATATCAGCATCAGCATCTCTTAAATGACTAGTGATGTCGAGCATTTCTTCATATGCTTCTTGATTGCTTTACTTCTTTCTCTGAAAAGTGTCTGTCCATTTCAGATGGCTATTTTTGAAATAGGTCTTTAAATTTGGGGGGGTGATTTTTAAAGCTTTTTATATATTGTAAATGTAGCCCTTTTTCTGAGGAACAGCTAGTAAAGTTTTTTTCTCATATTGTTGGTTATCTTTTAATTCTCTGATGGTGGTTTCTTTTGCTGTGTGAAAGTTTTTTAATATAAAAGTTTTTAATAGGATGAGATCCCATTTGTTGATTCCTTCTGCTAGTTCTTGTGCTATAGAGGTTTTGTTCATAAAGTATTTCCCAAAGTTAATGTCTCCAAGAGTTTTATCTAACCTATTTTCCAGCAGGTTTAGTGTTTCTGTTTTAATTTTAGGTTTCTAATCCATTTTAATTTTAGTTTCATGAATGGTGAGAGATAGGTCTAGTTTTAGTTTTTGCAGGTTGAAACTCAGTGTTTACAGCACCGTTTGTTAGAGGCTCATTGAAGATTCTTGGCTTGCTTGTCAAAGATAAAGTGAATAAGTGTATCTGGAGTTATTTCTGGATCTTTTAATCTATTCCACCATTCCTCGGATCTGTTATTTTGCCAGTACCACACAGTTTTTTGTCACAGTGGCTTTGTAGTATAGTTGCAAGTTGGGGATTGTAATACCTCCCACCATGTCCTTGTTGCTTAGAATTGCTTTTGCTATTCTAGGTCTTTCATGGTTCCAGATGAATTTTTGGATTATTTTTTTCTAGATCTGTGAAATATAGTGTTGGGGTTTTAATCAGAATTCCATTGAATCTGTAGAGTAGCTGTGTGATTGTAGCCATTTTGATGATGTTGATCCAATTAGGCAAGAGAAAGAAATAAAAGGAATAAAGATAGGAAAGGAAGAAGTTAGAATGTCATTATTTGTTGATGACATGATACTCTATATAGATGATCTACTCTACATAGATGATCCTGAAAACTCAACCAAAAGATTTCTAGACTTAATCACCAAATTTAGTAGCACAGCTGGATACAAGATCAATACTTAAAAATCAATAGTTTTTGTATCCACAAATAACAGGCTCTCTGAGACAGAAATTCAGGAGTCAAACTCTTTCACAATAGTATCCAAAAAATAAAGAAATATCTATGAATCAATCTAACAAAGGAGGTGAAATACCTCTACTCTGAAAGTACAGAACAAAACTTTAAAACTGGGGCCAAGGATGTAGCTCAGTGGCACTGCACCTGCCTGATGAGCACAAGGTCCTGAATTCAATCTCTAGTATCCAAAAAAAAAAAAAAAAAAAAAAAAAAAAAAAAAAAAAAAAAAAAAAAAAAAAAAAAAAAAAAAAAAAAAAAAAAGCCAAACAAACAAACAAGAAAACAAAAAAACCAAACTCAGACAAAATTTTTAAAATCTTAGCACTGGTAACAAGGATAATGGTACTCATTGATTCCATTTTTTTTTTTTAAATCTATCTAAACAAGGCCAAAGTGGCCTCCATCTGCTTATAATGAATGAACTTAAAAGAAAAAGAGTATAATTGATATATAGGTCTTGGAATTGGTAGGTTGTGGGTGTTTATAGCTCAGATTTGCATCTGTAAGCTGTGAGAATATAGATGAAACAGTTAATCTTGCTAAGGGAAAACAACACCAAATAAGATTGTTAAAATATTAAATAAACTAAATGCATCTTACAGTAGATTGTTGGTGTAAGTCCTGAGTTGCAGAAGGAAACCAGGCACTCAGGGATGAGTTTCAAGACATCCAGCAGGGGGAACAGCCTCAGAGGATTGAACCACCAAGCTGTCTTCCAACAATTCTTTTTATTATGGAGCAAATACAAAAGCAGCAATGCATACGATAAAACAAAAGAGGTGGCCTGGGGTAGTTCCTGCGACAGGTCATGCAGTACTTTCTGATTCTTATCCCAGTGTTTGTTTACAGTTATTGTTTGCAAGGTTCAGTAACACAAAATTTAACAAGATGCCTGGGGAACATCCTGTAACTGGTGATAAAGAAACTGGGAGTTCTGCATAACTGGTGCTCTGCATAACTGAAGTTCTGCATAATTGGTTACCAGGAAAGTTGCTAAAGGGCCACATTTTTTCCTACAGTAGACAATAAACCAGTTTTCTTCATCCATTAGAGGACAGTACATGGGCAGAGAATGAGAAAAAAGGAAATTTCTCTCTCCTTCAACCTTACATTCAGAATGTAAGCCTACTTGCAGCAGTGTCATGGAAGAAAAATATGTTTTTGGAGAGAAAGAAGTGGATAGATATTTGAGAGGAGGGAGTATTTTTAAACAATTTTAACATCCATCTGAGAATTAAAGAAATAAAAAATAGCAAGAAAGCTTTTGGCCAGAAGTCCCTGGGTGCTCACTCATGAGCATCAGCAGGGTTTCCTTTGCCCTACTTCCTGCATCACTTGCACCTCTGGAGGCCTGCCTGTCAGTGGAGACTCCTGTCTGACTCCACCCATTGAGTAAGCAATATGCAATATGCACTGTAAGCAATATGTAAGCAATATGCACTGAGCAATATAGCTAGATCTTGTCATTGCTTTTTAATGCACTATCAGTGACAAGAAATCTTTTAGAGCTTTCTATGATGACAAAGAGCCCACTGCAATGTAGATTCACCACCTCTTTGTGAACAGAGTCCTTTGGGGGCCTGTTAGCTCTCCTGGCTGGAACCTTCTAGAGGAAAGGGAGGGAAGTGACCAAGGATTCGGTAGCTTTTTTCTACATTAAGTTTGGTCAGGGTCTTAGTTACTTTTCCCTTGATTCTGAGAAAAACAACCCTGTACCCAAAGTTAAAGGGAGAAAGATTTACTTAGCTCACAGTCTGTACAAGTTTCAGGCTATAGTTTCAGGCCAAGGCAGGGTGGCATGGCAGAGGGGCAATAAATAGTTCATAGCAGCTGGAGGTGGCAAAAACAACAAGGGACAATCAATTCTTTCTATCCCTTATATCTTATGCAGGATCCTTAGGGAAGGTAGCACTCACCCCCTTACTACCACTGCCCTTGAGCCTAGCATTGCTCCATGAATCAATTATACTAGATTCAGTCACCTCAGAAAAAGACTGTCTGAGGCTGGGGGTGGGGCATCTAAACACAAGCCATAAACAGTTTCATCAAGTGGCAAGTGAAGTGTAAGTGTTCCACATACTTAGAAAAGGAAAAGTGGAGATGGACAACATTTTTTTCTTATGGACTCTGCTTTTCTGTATCATTGTGCCAAGACAGCACTGCCGCTTGACTATATCCTATCAGGACCGCTGAATTTGGATGGGCCGACCTACGCATTTAAGCCAGAGGGCTACTGAGGCTTTTCCTCTTCTTCCCAGAGAACTAATTTTAGGATTAAACTAAGCAAAACTCCTTATGATAGAAATAGAAGGTATTAGGGAACAAAAGACATAGAAAAACAAGAGTTCTGCTTAAATGAAGCTCTATATGGAAATATCTTCTACTGTACAGTGCAAATCTCTGGAGACAAGAATTAGGTGTTGGAGCTGGGGATTTAGCTTAGTGGCTCTGGCATCTGCCTCACAAGCCCAACGTCCAAAGTTCAATCGCAGTTCCAAAAAGGAATTAGGTGTTGTTTATCTTTGTAACCTTAATGTCCAGTAAAGACCCTTGCACAGTATGTGCCTAGTGTTTGTTTACTGGATGTATGAACTGTGTGTGTGTGTGTGTGTGTGTGTGTGTGTGTGTGTGTGTGTGTGTGTGTGTGTGTGTGTGTGTGTACACACATGTACATACAGATTGATCCAGGGCCTTTGCTATAAGCTACAACCCTAGGCTCTTCCTATTGTGATTTGTGAGCTATGATCTCATTAAATCCCTAAATTCACTAAGTGTGGGTGAAACTTGCAATCTTCCTGCCTCAGATTTCCAGAGTTCTGGGATTACAGATGTGAGCCACCATGCCAGGCTAGGACCATGCATTTTATATGGGCTACATCACTCATTCTTGTCATGAATTTAGTAAGATAGGTTTTAACTTTCAGAGAATGGAGGCACCAGAGCTTTTCATCAAAATGAACTACTGAGGACTGGTATTGAGCTGAAATCTGTCAGACTCAAAGTATGTGTTCTTCCATGCCATGATGATTAAGACTCTTGTGGATTACCTCCTCTCAGAAAATAACACAGGTAGTTGGGAAACTTTCTTTTACTATGATATTTTAGGAAAGGATTCCCATAAATTCAAATTGCTTCCACTGTTTGGCTGATAAAACAGATCTGTTCTAAGCTATTCTTTCCTCTCTTAAGAATCCCCTGGGATTCCAAATCAGGGTGAGGTAATGTGAAAGTTACTGATGTGAAATATTCGAATGCACTTCTGGCACATCATTTTCTTGGACATAATATATAATTTGCCTCTCTGAGTTTCAAAAGGGGAGCTGTAGGAATGTTGTGTCTTCACTATGGAGCAATAGTTTGATGCAAAGGTCAAATAAGAACTTCATGAAAGACTGTGAAAATTGCTAAATTTTTAAGGGCAGAGATGGTATGTTTTATCTTTAAGAACCCACTGCAAAATTGTGAAATGGAAGAACTAGTATAACTTCATATTCAAACATAAGATTTCTACTTCTTTGGTTCAATTCTTAGAGGAATAATTGCAGAGAAAAGTAACTCATAGACACAAACAAAATCAACCAGCCAGTTGAGTTTTCAAATCTGTTTCTATTAGATTACGTACCACAAACCTATGCTAAGAAATAAAACAAGGGTCTATTCGGTTATCCTGAGTGTTAGGACAGACTGATCAGCTTCATTACAGGTGCCTGGCCTACTCAGAAGTGTATAAATACTAGTTTTTATTTTTCCATATTTTCCTACAAGTAGTACTTGTAGGTCCTTTTCTTAGGGTCAGTGCTTTTCTGAATAAAGTTTTAGCTTTAGGAGCAAGAGTCTTTTTTGAAACCAACTCCAAACAAATAACCACCCCACAAGGTATGTATAAAAAGGTCTCAGCCTACTGCTGTGCTCTTCAAACAGGAACCAGCTTTTAGGAGATCAAATGTGTTTATTATTTTTCAACAATTTCCAGTCTTATTCCATAATTCCAGCTATTTTCTTAGACTTTTCTTCAATATTTTTTATAATGTGAAAAGTTTACCATACAAAATAAAAATTGAAAGGAAAAAAATGAAGATAATCACCACCATGATGGCAGTAAAGCAGAATGAATTGATATATTAATTTTACCAATTTTTGAAATTATGGGTATTTTTCCCTCCTCATCTCAAGGTAGCTAAGATCTTTTGTTTTCTTGACAGGGTTTTCAAATTTCAAGGAAGTAGGCTGAGTTTGCCATAGGGTTAATAGAAAACCACTTTACTGATTTTTGAGGGGAGAATGGGGTTGGGAAGTCTGGGCTCACCGGCCTAATTACCTCACAGAAATAAGAAGTAAGTTCTGTGATGATGTGGAAGCAGGAGAAAGTTAAGGAAAGTCTCTGTGTATCAGTAAGAAAAAGGGAGACTGCAGGCACAGGAAGCTTGGAAAGATAACAGTCTGCTTTTTACGTTCTGGTGTCCTCTTTTTTCCTCAGTGGTTTGAAAAGATGGCAATAACTAAAAGGACTCTGGCTGCTTGGTATACTTAAAAAGATTTGAGGGGCCGGGGATTTAGCTCAGTGGTTCCGGCGCCTGTCTTGCAAGCGCAAGGACCCGGTTAGATCCCTGGTAACCACATACAATACTGGGCGTGGAGACTCACGCCCAGCAGCAACCAGTACCACATACCACAGTGCCGGGCGTGGTGGCTCACGCCTGTAATCCCAGCACTCGGGAGGCAGAGGCAGGAGGATTGCTGTGATGTGAGTTGGAGGCTGAGCTCAGGGCCAGCCTGAACCACAAAAGCGAGACCCTGTCTCAAAAAATCCTAAAAAAAAAGATTTGAGTTAGTTTGAGATAGGTGGACATACCCTACATCAGCAAAACTCTTAGAATCCAGGGGTGATACGGAAGTAACAAGGCTGTTAATATTCAAGAGGATGAGTGTTCTTAATAATGACTATTCCATTGTTGGTCAGAATTAGCTAAAGGCAGCAGGATACTCTGAATGTTCTGGGCTTCCTCAGACTCAGATAATTTTTTTTTTTTTTTTTTTTTTTAGGTTTTTTGAGACAGGGTCTCGCTTTTGTGGTTCAGGCTGGCCCTGAGCTCAGCCTCCAACTCACATCACAGCAATCCTCCTGCCTCTGCCTCCCGAGTGCTGGGATTACAGGCGTGAGCCACCACGCCCGGCACTGTGGTATGTGGTACTGGTTGCTGCTGGGTGTGGGTGTCCATACCCAGTATTGTTATGTGGTTACCGGGGAATCGAACCCGGGCCCTTGCGCTTGCAAGACAGGTGCCGGAACTACTGAGCTAACTCCCCGGCTCCCCAGACTCAGATAATTTTTGACTGATACCAGAGAGAATGATGTCCTCCTTTGTCACCCACATCAACATCTTTACCGATGTTAGATACTTGAGTTTTTATATTTGAACACCCAAAATGAAACCAGGTAAGTGTAGAGAAACTGCCAATTTTTTTGCATGCTGGCAGTATAAACTGAAGTTTTACTTGTTACAAAATAAGATATAATTTTATACTAGGACTAATAATAGCACACAGAACACATACACTATGTGGAATCAATTTGCCAACACACACAGAAACTTCTAAATAATAAATGAAGCCCTTGGGAAGTTACAGTAAATAATTTAATTGGAAATCAGTTTCTTCCTTAATTCTTGAGTATATTTGTATTACTGTTTACTGCTTTATACACACTAACTCGCCTGAGCCCACAATAACTCTGTTAGATAGCTGCTATTTTTATTTTTAAAGTCACACAACAGGAGTGACAAAGACAAGAATCTTTCATGTTTTACTCTTAGACTTCTTTCTTTAAGGATTTTCTGGAAAAGTTGCATGTGCTTCCACAGACTAGCAGTTACTAAGTCTGACTGGAAAGTTCATGTAATAGGTGTCTTGTCCAACAGAAAATAATGACAGCATTTAGTAATTGTGTGATTTTAAGACACAGATCAAGAAGACATGACTACTGGATGGAGAACAGATGGCTTCCCTCTCCCATTACCAGAACATATAGTAGCTGGGGTCCTGCTCCAAAGCTCATCTTTTTGAGTATGTAGCCAAAATATTTTAATTGACTACAATATAAATTTTCAAGTCCTCCCTTAAACCTTGCCTACCCTAAAATATTAAATTAATTAAATAATAAAATGAAGTGATTTTTTTTTTAATCAGTGGATCTTAATTTCTCCTACCTATTTTGTACACCTTTCTTTTCTAAGTTGTCACCAAAGCCTCAGAGCGATCCTGGCCTCTTCAGTTTATAAACCACTGTAAAATTCAGCCTCCCTTAAGTTAGCTCTCACAAGGCCTAGATATTTTCATTCAAATCACAGGTAACTAACCTCTCAATCTTTCTTAAGATGATGTGATTTAATTCAAATCTGATGTAGCTCTTACACTTGAAACAGAGCCACTGATCCAGATGTAGAAAGTTTCCTTAACTGGATGTAAGCTTCTGTACTGAGAGTGACCAACCTCTTGGTACCTGACAGACAGCCAGTCCAAACACACTGAAGATCATAAGAAACCTTAGTGGAAGTGTAGTAAGTTGTGTGCTGGTTCCCATGGACAGAGTTCATGTTTCCATGGTCATTTACAGAATATCTAGGAGAATTATAGAAGAGGCTTGACGAAAGGCTTGTAGTGATTGATAAACAGGGATGGAGTTCTGTTTGAACTTGTCAGAAGGTTACTTGTGGACAGAAAAGTGAACATAAATATTTTTCTTTTGTTGGATTCTAGAAAATTTATTTTCATAAGCTCAACATTACTATCAAAATACCCACAATAGAACTTATTTGATTCATTTAAATTTCTATTTGTTTACAAGTATTTATTGATCACCTTTCAGGTGATGGGCACCAAATACCTAAAATAAGTTATGAACAAGACAGACTAGATTTTTGTTTCCAAAATGGTTTGCGTCTGGTTGAAGGAAACAGAAAACTGAAAATTGTGGATAATTTGTGTCACAAGAAGGAGGATAATGAAGAGAAATAAAGGAGATGGGAAAAGAAGCTCAGAATCTTTGGCATGCTAGAAATTCACTTAAAATTGGCTGTTCACAAGATGCTCCCATCATGCAGAGAAACGCAATCAAGGCTTTAAGAATGTGTTAGAACCATTCACAGCACTGGGAGAACTGGAGTGAGGGGATAAAAGAAATCATCTGAAAGGAGAAAGAGCAACATGTGGAATATACTGACCAGCATTTTAAAGATTTGGTGCAAAAGAAGACCCTGTGACTAGAGTGTCACAAAGATAGTGAAAGCTGAAGCATCATAAACTATAAGTATATAGGATTGTCACTATTTCACTAATAGCTCTTCATGCCAAGCCCTTTATTATGTTTATAGATTCTTCTTTCATTTGTGATACCATTGACTGTTACTTGTGATAGGAATCCATGAAGAATACATTGCTAAAATGATCACATATATCTTGTTCTACTCTAAATAGTTTGATACAAATGAAATAAACTGTTCCAGTGCTAATAAGAAAACATGTAAATAGAGGGTGGTGGTAGGGTGGGTAGGGCTATGGGAAAAAAAATGAGAATTAAGTTGTGTTATATACTGGTAAAAATTCTCATCGTGGAGTGCAATCATGATGTGTATATGTAATGAACCAATAAAGATTTCAATTAAAAAAAAAAAAGAAAAGATGTGCTAAGAAACGGATTTAAGAGACTCAAGCCTAGAGCTAGTCTCCCAAGAATGCACAACGAACAGTTTCTGCTCTACATTTCACAAGAATATCCTTAATCTGACATTTCCTAGACATCTGGTCTCATAAACACTCAGACTGATGAATACTTTTTGAAAGATGACATCTGATACTCCTAGATTAAATGATGCTTCTGTTTCTTAGAGAAATAAAATAGGTGTATCTTTTATATAAAGCTTACCTATTAGTGAGAAAAATTCATTCTTTATCAGTCTAGGATTTTTTTAGACACTAATCTTGTGCAAGATATTATGCTAAAATCTAGTGAAATATTAAAAAGTTTTATATTTACAAAGTTGTACCTGATATTCACCAGTTTTCTAGGATTTTTTTTTTTTTTTTTTTTTTTTAGGTTTTTTGAGACAGGGTCTCGCTTTGTGGTTCAGGCTGGCCCTGAGCTCAGCCTCAAACTCACATCACAATCCTCCTGCCTCTGCCTCCTGAGTGCTGGGATTACAGGCGTGAGCCACCACGCCCGGCACTGTGGTATGTGGTACTGGTTGCTGCTGGGGTGAGTCTCCACGCCCAGTATGGTATGTGGTTACCGGGGAATCGAACCCGGGTCCTTGCACTTGCAAGACAGGCGCCGGAACCACTGAGCTAACTCCCCGGCCCAGTTTTCTAGGATTTTGAAGATCTGGGAACCATTCAAAATGTTAAACCTACTTATATCTCTAAGAAATTTCAGTAATTTTATTTGATAAGGTGCAAAAATATTTTTTAAAAGGTCAGAAAATATGTAGCCAAACAGTTAAATTGTTCCCATGGAAACTTTGGGAAATGTAGAGGGTCACCATGAATTCATAGATCCCCAGCTCAAGAATGTTTAGCCAAAGACTCCTGGGAGTTACTAATGTGTGTGAAGATCTTTATACATGTTGTCTTCTCATTACTGAGTCTCAATGGGATAGCTATTGATTGTTAGCAACATTGTGTTTACATTTCCTAAACCCTTGTTCTATTTTCAAACTACATGTTCATGCCATAAAGCATCCTAAGACTTCAACATTATGTGCTTTAAAATATGCGCTTTTATATATTTCCCCAATATTTGTACCTTACTGTTCCTTTGGGAACATAAATTCTCCATATTGATGCTTCATTTCTTCACTAGTCACTCGCTGTTCTATTCCGAATCCATGAGCTCATCAGTTCAGGTCTTAATATTCATGGTACCTTCTATGCATGAGTCTTTTGTCTAAAAACATCAACTCATCCAGAACTGATATCCTCTCATGCAAAGTCGATTACTTTGTCACTTCTGGCAGCTCCTGTGTTTTTCTTGGGCTGGCCAGGCTGGTGGTGTTTCCAGCAGCACAGATAACTGGCAAACTGTCACAGTTCTTTCTCTGGTACCTGTCAAAGTCTTTGCCTGACATAGGTAAACACACCAAGCCTTTCAGTGCTACCTCAAAATTGTCACACCCTCCCAGGAAGTCTAACATGCTAGCAACCAGTTAAATCTTTTGGGACCCAACATAGTGTTTCACTACAAGACAAAACTTCTGCAAGCAGAGTTTTGTTTGCAAAAAAAATTTGTTTCAAGCTTAAGCCTCCAAAGCTTTAGTTGAAATTCTAGTATCACTTGTCTCCCCTTGTCCCAGGATTGGACAGTTCCCCACGGACCAATTCTGGAGCCATGTGCCTGTTACTTTCCAGTAGTGTTTCTGATGTGTACTGATGCATACAAAACCTTTCTCTTCCAGAACAATTCTAAATATACTTGTCAACATTATTCATATCCCTCTTTACATTTCCACTGCATGGTACCAGTAAGAGCCACTTCTTTGCTGCAGAACTCTTTCCTTCCCCCTGTACAGGAATGACCCAGAGAAGTAGCCATTTACTTTCTCATTTTTTTTTCAATGTCTTTGCCCAGACACAGGAAATTCAGACATTTGTTCTATGAAATATACCTGCAATTCTGTATGGTGCTTTCTCTAATTTCTATCATGCTAAATATCCCTGTCAAAATATATCTATGTTTTCTGTTAAACTAAAACTCTCTTAAAGCAGTAATGACTCTAGCTTCCACTCAGTACACAACAGACCCTCAATAAGTATTTACCAAATTGAATTTAAAATCAACTTCATAAATATAATAACTCTAATTTAAAATTTTAACATAGCCTGGGAAATTGATGAGCCTTTGGAATAACTATTTTGGGGGAATCCTTTGTATATTTGAAGTCTAAAACTTTCCAAAAAAGAGACTGATGAATTTCATCCTTAGTTGTGTGGTAGATGTACTTTAATTGGAGGTTAAAATGTACATCCCTCCTTTGTAGCCTGAGTGTAGACTGTGTTTGGCTCTACACAATAAATTTACCTTCTAAGAGATAACACTGGCTCATGGAAGACTAGCTTCCATCTATCCTAAAATTAAATCTCTAGGCCCAATGGAACACAAGATGTCTCCCTTGTATAGAATGCAACATAGCTGGGAAAGAATTTATGGTTTGATTTTTACAGAAAAAAATACTTAGGCCTCCTCATTCTTGGGAGTCCTGGGTAGCTACTACTACTTTCAGACTCTGTAGGAATCTGGTAAAGATCCAGCTTGGTTGCACTGTTCAAGTTGGGTAGAAGTAGATCCAGGTGTCTCTCTCCTTGGCATGATTTCTCTATTACTACCTTGAAGCATTTTTCAGTCTGGACTTCTATCACCTTAAAAATTATCCTACAGTTTCCATCACTCATATTACCTTAGCTAGTTACTTTTTAAGCTACTTGGACTTTTTGTATAATATTTGTTAAATTGAATTATACCAATGGACACCAGGATCCACAAATATATTGTAAATATATTTACCATCATTAATCTCAATACATTTTTTTCCAAAGGAAAAAAGAAGGTAATCAGAGACAACCTGCTAGATGTTTCCTGACTATGAAAATATGGATGTTACCAACATTCCAAAATATTTAATTAACAAGATTTTGGACTGAAGAATGTTAGAGAAAAATGTTAAGTTTTTGATCACCAAAATCCCAAGTGTAGCTTCATCATCTTTTATTGTCAACAGTAAGCATAAGCCAAGGTTTTTCTTTAATCAATCAGATTTCAAACTATTTAGAGTTTATAAGTCATGGTACATATCATAACAATACCAAATATCAGTAGAAATTTCTTTATGAGTGAGTGGATTGTTCTAGATGGACAAAAGACATTTAGAATGAGTTTTTATTCAAATGAGAAAGGTTTAACATTTTCATATTTTATCTGTGGGCAACCTTCTAACATGTAAAATGGACTATAGCAATATCCAAACAAGAACTTTCAACTCAGAATATCTATGAGAACTCATTTATCAAGCCAAAGCCCACTAGAAGTTTATAAAATACATAATGGTGTATAAAATTATAAATTGTAACACTAGTTTACAAGCACAAGTATGAGTACCACTCACTTGCATGCAATTCTCAAATAAATTCCTTCAGATTGCTAAAAAGGAAAAGGACCTGCTTTATATCCAAACTACCTGTTACCATCTTTATCGGGTAGGAGTCTTAGCTTGGCAAGGGACATGGACAACTGTCACTACATAATATTCTGTCTTGTTCACTTATTGCTTTCTGTATATATCTTTTTACAAATTTATCAAATCATATGTTTTAAATATTTATATTTCCTTGTATATCAACCAGATAAAAACAAAATAGTTAAAAACTTTGTAGTACTTAGTTGAAGCAATGGTTGGGGAAAAGATTATATCATCAGATACTTATCATCAGATACTATATTAAAAAAGAAAAAAAGTTCAAATCAATATCAGTGCTTTTATCTTAAGAACCAAAAAAACACAGGGCACAGATAGGTACATATCGCATCTTTTCTCTGGTATGAGAAAATAAAGATGTAATGAGTCCTAGCATTGTATGTTATATATTGTGAAATAGAAAATGCTCAATGTAAATAGGGTGAAGGGGGAAAATGTTGAGATTGTAACAAAAAAGTAAGGAAACAAATTTTATGTATATGGGGGGGTGGTAGGGTGGGTAGG
>PVIR01013679.1:0-41855 GCA_004026965.1 Petromus typicus
TTCATTTCAGATGCCCATTTTTGAATTGGGTCATTAAATTTGGGTGGGCTGATTTTTTTCAGCTCTTGATATATTCTAGATAGTAGCCCTTTGTCTGAGGAACAGCTGGTGAAGATTTTTTCCCACATTGTTGGTTGCCTGTTTGCACTGTTGGTGGTTTCCTTTGCCATGCAGAAGCTTTTTAAAAGAATGAGGTCCCATTTGTTGATTTCCTCAGCCAATTCCTGTGCTATAGAAGTTTTGTTCATGAAGTCTTTCCCTAAGCCAATGTCTTCGAGAGTTTTACCTAACCTGTTTTGCAGGAGGTTTAGAGTGTCTGTTTTAATATTTAGGTCTCTTAGCCACTTTGATTTTAGCTTGGTACACAGTGAAAGAGTTAGATCTAGTTTTAGTCTTTGGCAAGTTAAAGCCCAGTTTTTCCAGCGCCATTTGTTAAAGAGGCTATCTTTCCTCCATTGAGGATTTTTGGCTCCTTTGTCAAAGATGAGGTGTCTCAGTGTATCTGGAGTAGTTTCTGGATCTTCTAGTCTACTCCATTGATCTTCAGGTCTGTTACTTTGCCAGTACCACGCAGCTTTTATCACAGTGGCTTTATAGTATAGTTTCAGGTCCAGTGTTGTAATACCCCCCACCATGTCCCTGTTGTTTAGAATTGCTTTGGCTATTCTAGGTCTTTTGTGGTTCCAGATGAAAGTTTGGATTTTTTTCTCTAGATCTGTGAAATATACTATGAGGGTTTCAATCAGGATTGCGTTGAATGTGGAGAGTAGTTTTGGGAGTATAGCCATTTTGACAATATTGGTACTTCCTACCCAGGAGCAAGGTATGTCTTTCCATTTTTGGATATCATCTTCTATCTCCTTTTTCAGAGTGCTATAGTTTTCAGAGTAGAGGTCTTTCACCTCCTTTGTTAGATTGATTCCTAGGTATTTTATTTTTTTGGGGTGCTATTGTGAAAGGGACTGACTCTCCAATTTCTACTTCAATGGGTCTACTGTTTGTGGATATGAAGGCTATTGATTTTTGAACATTCACCTTGTAACAGCTACATGGCTAAAATTGGCGATTAGGTCCAGCAGTTTTTTAATTGAGTTTTTAGGATCCTCTAGATAGAGTATCATGTTGTCAGCAAATAATGACAATTTAGATTCTTCTTTTCCAATCTTTATTCCTTTTATTTCTTTCTCTTGCCTAATTGCTATGACTAATGTTTCCAGAACTATATTGAACAGAAGTGGTGAGAGAGGACACCCTTGTCTTGTTCCTGATCTTAGTGTGAAAGGTTTCAATTTTTGACCATTTAGTATGATACTGGCTGATGGTTTCTAATAGATAGCTTTTATTAGTTTGATATAGAGACCATCTATTTCGATCTTCTGTAGAGTTTTGAACATAAATGGGTGTTGTATTTTGTCAAATGCTTTTTCTGCATTAATTGAGATGACCATATGATTTTTGTCCTTAAGCCTGTTAATAAAGTGTATAACATTGATTGATTTACGTATGTTGAACCATCCTTGCATCCCTGAGATGAATACAACTTGGTCAGGGTGTATAATCTTTTTGATAATTCTCTGTATTCTGTTTGCCAGAATCTTATTGAGGATTTTTGCATTGATATTCATTAGAGATATTGGCCTGTAGTTCTCTTTCTTGGTTGGGTCTTTCTCTGCTTTTGGAATCAGGGTAATGGTTGCTTCCAGGAATGAGTTTGGGAGTACTGCTCCTCTTTCAATTTCATTGAAGAGTTTCAGAAGTAGAGGCACTAACTCTTCTTTAAAAGTTTTATAGAATTCAGCAGTAAAACCATCAGGTCCAGGGCTTTTCTTTGTTGGCAGGCTTTTAATTACATTTTCAATTTCACAGATTGTTAATGGGGCATTTAACATTTGTATATCTTCTTTTTTCAGCTTTGGGAGTTCATATGTGTCTAGGAATCTATCCATTTCTTCTACATTTTCCATTTTATTGAAGTATAAATTTTCAAAGTAGGTGTTGATTATCCTCTGGACTTCCTCTGGATCAGTAGTAATTTCTCCGTTCTCATTCCTAATAGCATAGATATGGGCCTTTTCCTTCCTTTGTTTAATGAGGTTGGCTAAGGGTCTATCAATTTTGTTTATCCTCTCAAAGAACCAACTTTTTGATTCATTGATTTTTTGAACCGTTCTCTTGGTTTCTATTGCATTAATTTCTGCCCTGATCCTTATAATTTCTTGCCTAGTGTGAGTTTTGGGTTTGTTTTTCTCTTCTCTTTCTAGTTGCTTGAGGTTCAGCATTAAATTGTTTATTTTAGCTTGCTCCGTTTTCTGGATGTAGGCTTTCACTGCTATGAATTTTCCTCGTAGAACTGCTTTCATTGTGTCCCATAAATTTCTATATGTTGTACTGGGGTTATTGTTTAGTTGTACAAACTGATCAATTTCTTCTCTAATTTCTTCTGTGGCCCATTAGTTGGTCAGCAGAGCGTTGTTCAGTTTCCATGTGTTTGTGAAGATCCTGGGCCTTCCTTTGCTATTCAGCTCCAATTTCAGGGCACTCTGATCCGACAGTATACAAGGGATAACTTCAATCCCTTTATATTTGCTTAAACCTGTTCTATGAATTAGCACATGGTCTATTTTGGAGAATGATCCATGAGCAGCTGAGAAGAATGTAAATTCTGACTTTGTGGGGTGAAATACTCTGTATGCATCTATTAAGTCCATTTGCTGAAGAGTCTGGTTGAGCTCAAGGATTTCCTTAGTGACTTTTTGTCCAGTTGATCTGTCTCTTTGTGACAGTGGGGTATTGAGGTCCCCTACTATTATTGTATTGGAGTTTATCTGGTTTTTCAAGTCCATTAATAATTGTTGTATATAGTTGGGTGCATTAGAATTTGGAGCATAGATATTTAAGATTATGATTTCTTTGTCTTGGATTTTTCCCTGAACTAAAAGATAGTGTCCATCTTTATCTCTCTTTATCAGCTTTGGCTTGAAGTCTATTTTGTCTGCAAAGAAAATCACCATTCCTGCTTTCTTGCTGTTTCCTGTCACATGGAGTATTGTTTTCCATCCTTTACTTTCAGTCCATGGGTTTCTTTCTGAATTAGATGTGTTTCTTGTATGCAGCAGATTGTTGGATCTTGCTTTTTGATCCACTCTGCCAGTCTGTATCTCTTAATTGGCATGTTGAGTCCATTGACATTCATGGTTATGACTGATATAGGCAAATTTAGTGCTGCCATGTTTTCCTGTTCTTGGCTGTGTTATTCTACTTTTGCCCTTTCTTTATCAGTTTCTTGTTTGGTCCCATGGGTTGACTCGGTTAGGTCTCATGGATTTGTAAGTTTCCTTATTTTTCTCCAAGATATTCTTTAAAATGTTTTGGAGCACAGGTTTTGTATTTGTGAAGTTTTTCAGGTGTTCTTTGTCATGAAAGTATCTTATTTTCCCATCAATTTTGAAGGATAGTTTTGCAGGATACATGAGTCTGGGTTGGAAGTTGTTTTTCTTTAGGGCTTGGAAGACTTCACTCCAGGCTCTTCTTGCATTGAGTGTTTGAGTTCAGAAGTCTACTGTGATCTTGACAGGCTTCCCTTGGAATGTAACTATTTTCTTTTCTCTGGCTGCTTTCTGTATTTCATTCTTTTTTTTGGTATCTGGGACTTTTATGATTATATACCTAGGTGTAGATTTTTTCATGTCACGGGCATGTGGTGTTCTGTATGCTTCATATATTTGTATGTCCAATTCTTTACCTTTTTCTGTGAAGTTTTCTGCCCTTATCTCTGTGAATAGCTTTTTGATGTCTTTAGCATTGTCTTCTGCTTCCTCAGTGACTCCAATCAATCTTATGTCATTCTTCCTTGAATCATCTAGGAGCTGTTGGATTGACTTTTCATTATCGCTTGCTTTTTTCCATAGATTCTGCCTTTCCAGTTCATTGGTTGGGATCCTACCTTCTAGGTCTGAAATTTGGTCTTCTGCCAAATTCATTCTATTGTGCAAAGTTTCATTTTCTTTCTTAATTTCCTGGACTTCTGCTTGAAGGTTTTTAAAAAGTTCCATTGCTTTTGCTATCTTGGATTCTATCAACTCCATGATTTCCTCTTAGCTTTATTAATCATCATGTTGACAGTGTCCAATATCTCTGTTTTCATCTCAGAGATCAGTTCTGATTTTCATTTTACTAGATCTGCTTTGATTACCATTTCTGAGGGCCCTGGAGACTGGCCTTCCAACTTCTCTATTTACTTTCCCCCTGTGTTACCTTGAGGTAAGGATCTTTGTATCTGAGACTTTGAGTGTTTCCTCATCTCTGACCTGCCCTGTTTTCTGGTGCTGTTTGTTGCAAGTCACTTTCCTCCTAATAGTTAGGAACCTTAAAACAGCAGTGTTTCCTGGGTTATTCTTTGCAGTCTGTATTGGGACCTAAAGAAAAACCCCTAGTTCTGGCACACCATATGAGGCACCCAATCAATACAGTGAGAACACCTTCTCCTGTCTGCTTTAGAGGCAGGAAGGCTCTGGCTCCTGAACTACTACAATGGTGCTGCCTGAGGTTCCAAGGGTCCCACCTGCTCACCAGTACAGAGTCTCTGGGCTCACTTGTGCAGTCGCCCTGGGGCCAGTAGGCTGTAGGCCCTGTGCAGCTGCAATGGTAGGGGCTGATGTTCCAACAGGCCCACCTACTCACCAGTACAAGGTGACTGGATGTGCTTCTGCAGTTGCTGTGGAGAAAGTCAGACTCTGACCTGCTAACCTCAGTCCCTGGGCGCTCTTCTGGCGTGGGCCTGGAGGTGAGTAAGCTCTAACCCTGGTGCAGATTCGGTGACTTCATTTCTAAATTTTAATGAGAAACACTCAAGAACCATAACATTATGAAGATCCTGCATATATAAGAAGAAAAGGAAAGGAAGACATGTAAGAAGAAAACTGTTAAAGACATGTCTAATTCTATGAATACTTAATGCTAGTGAGTTTTAAACAAAATAGTTAAAGTAGAACATTTCAAAACTAATTTTTACCATAAAAATACTTTAAAGCAATGCTGTGAGGAAGGTGGGAGATTCTCTTTTCTTCCCCACACACTTGAGCTCAGGCCTTCTTGAACTAAGATGCACAAGTCACACTTTACATTTCCTTAAAGAACCCCAGCTTTGGGCTGGGGATTTAGCTCAGTGGTTCTGGCACCTGTCTTGCAAGTGTCAGGACCCGGGTTCGATCCTTGGTAACCACATACAATACTGGGTGTGGAGATTCATGCCCAGCAGGAATCAGAACCACATACCACAGTTCCGGGCGTGGTGGCTCACGCCTATAATCCCAGCACTAGGAAGGCAGAGGCAGGAGGAGTGCTGTGATGTGAGTTTGAGGTTGAGCTCAGGGCCAGCCTGAACTACAAAGCGAGACCCTGTCTCAAAAAACCTAAAAAAAAAAAAAAAAAAAAGAACCCCAGCTTTTCTTCAAGGAGCTATTTCTGACTGTTTATCCTTGTAGCAAACATAAGTCAAAATATGTAAAGGAAGTATCTTTTGTATTTTTTTTTAAATGGTGTGGCTGTACACTTTGAACCACTGGCACAGCTAGTCCTATTGATAGGGCAGCAGGTTGAGAAAAACCGGGGACACTGAGCTGAAACACATGGAAGAGGCAACCCTCAAGGACTTCCCAACCCCAACAGCCTCAAGTCTCATTCTCAACTGTGTCTCCTGCACGTTTTTATCACGGGCTCAACAAAAATCTTAAGAGGAGATTATGTGCACACCTGTGATGCTTCTGTGTTTGCCCTTCTACTAGCCATCTGCTCTTGCCTCAAGTGATCTGACTTAGACAGTCAGTCATCCCATCTGCCTTTTTTTCTTGAACTTGTGATTCCCCTGGCTTGGCCTTCTGAATAGTTGGGATTATAGGTAAGCACCATTGCTCCTGGGGAACAAACAGAATTGATGCTGTTTATTCATCCACATGCTCTTCTTGGTGCTCTGCATTTATGTTTTTCACAGTGACCATCTGGGGTCATTTATGTCCAACTTATAAATGCCCCAGTGAGGCAAGTGTGTTACCTCCAGTTTAAATAAATAAAGCTAGTAAATGGCAGAATCAGAGTCCAAATTTGGATCTGTTTATCCCCAGAGTCCACACTCTTTTCATTACCTTTGGCAGGTCACTCTACTTGTTTCAGCTGTAGTATAAAACAAGAGGAAAATAGTCAGTAAGGCAGCAGGCTGGACTAAGTCAGTGGTTTTAAGCCCTGAGGAAACCCTGGCCTCTCCTGGGAAGCTTTACAAAATGAATAGAAGCTCAGCCTTGGTGTCCATGATCCTAACTGAGGCCCTGGCATCCTGTAAAATCATCCTGGATGATTCTAAAGGACACATGGGTAGACAGCCCCTGGTCTAAACTAGAGCTCTGTGGAGCTGGATGAGCACCCAAGTCACCTGGACATTGGCTTCAAGTGCAGGTATGATTGCATTAGGTCTGGGTGGGCCTGCAATGCTACATTTCCAACAGGACTTCAGAGGATGTTGATGCTGCTGGGTCCTAGGCTGCCCTTCAGGTAGTAAAAGTCGGAATGCCCTCTAGGTTTCCATCCTTCATCTTCTTCTGTTCCAGATGAGCAGTATTTCTGTTAGTGTTGAAAATACGTGAAACTGAATTGCGAATCATGATAGGTCAGTGCAAGGGCACAGACTGGTCTGTGCAGTGGGCTCCTATTCCAACTCTGCTGCATGCTAGCTGTGTGAGGCCAGGTGGGTGCTTTAGTCTATTCAAGGCCTACATTGCTCAGCTCCAAAATGGAGCTAGTAAAATTTGCTTATCTCACTGGAAGAATTAAATGCATTAAGACAGACTAACTACCTTGCACACAGTAGGTGCCCAACAAATGGCAACTTCTGTGATCTCAGTGGATTCTGAAAATGGATTTCATATTTAATCCAATTCCTACTGGTCAAAGGAACTTTGATGGTTGCCGTTGGCAAGGATCATCACACACACACAGCAGAATCTACGTTTGATCTGAATGTCAGGGGACATGACGATATTAGTAATTTCAAGGCCCAGAGCCTTCAGAGCAGCATTTCTCTCTTGACCTAGAGAATAACAGGGCCAGAGAAGCCCTTTGTTCTCTCCTTTCTCTGAAATTGCTGGCTTACCTTCCCATCTGCTTCCTGCTTACCTGTAGCAATTTCCCCAGTGGCTGTTGGTGCCAAAACAGAAAACATTTAACTCTTCAGGTGTTCACTTAAATCAGATTGCTGATTAGTGGAAATTTATTCAGTCAGGAATTAATTCAGTGCATAGATACAGGGATTCAGGGATAAACAAAAACTTGACAGATTCCCTTACCTGGAGTTTGTCTAAGGGAAGCAGATGTTGAACAAATGAAATATACAATTGTTATTGTGGTATGTTATAAAGGAAAAGAACAGGGTGCTCTGAAATTGCATATTAACCAGCTGTGACATCGATTGTCATAAGAAAAAAGAAAGCCAATGGCTTACCAAGAATGACTCTCCAAGGAGCAGGACGGAGGAAGACAAGTGACTATAACCTCTGACAGGAGGCTAGGCCGAGGTGTAGCAGTGGACAAGGAAAGCTGGGGGAGTCAGGATTGGGAGCAAATTCCTTTCAATTGCCTTTAGCATTATAAAATGTTGGCTTGTAGTTTTAGCAGTTTTGATTTTTCCCTTTTAGCTAATAAAGACACTATTGTCATCACAGAAAATTATAACCAGGCCAGAGATTTAGCTCAGTGGTTCTGGTGCCTGCCTAGCAAGTGTATGGTCCTGAATTCGATCCCCAGTACCACATACAACAATGCCGGGCATGGTGGCTCACACCTGTAATCCTAGCACTCAGGAGGCAGAGGCAGGAGTATTGCTGAGTTCAAGACTGAGTTTAGGACCATCTTGAACAAAGCAAGACCTTGTCTCAAGAAAAAAAAAAAGTTAACCAGTTGTGTGTTTTGAGGCCAGTGGCTTCCCCTCCATAGGTCTTATTTATTTATTTATTCTTAAACTTTTATTCTAAAATGGTTGTGATGGTGAATACTGGTGTCAGGTAGGGTCTGAAGTTATTTTAGTTGGGTATGATAAGATAAATTAACATATTCACACATACCAAAAATTTAAGTTTAAATTACTAGCAGAAACAGAAGAGCTGACTATATAGAGAACTAAATTTTCTATCTTCTTGGCATTCTTTTTATTTATTTATTTATTTATTTATTTATTTATTTATTTATTGAGACAGGGTCTTGCCTTGTAGTTCAGGCTGGTCCTGAGTTCAGTCTCACATTCAGCAGTTTTCCTGCCCCTGCCTCCTGAGTGCTGCAATTATAGGTGTGAACCACCATACTCAGCATTGTGGTGTGTGGTACTGGTTGCTGGTAGGCATGAGTCTCCATGTCCAGCATTGTTGTATGTGGTTACACGGGATCGAACCCGGACCTTGCAGGAACCACTGAGCTAAATCCCTGGCTCTCCTTTAGGCATTCTTACCTGTCTTTCCCAGTGAAATTATAATCAAATGTGTAGGCACAGGCTGCATGAATCAGGAAAGGCCAGAATTATGAAACAGAACAGGTCTCTCTGCCCAGCTCGAAGCTGTGGGAAGCTGAGAGGCAGCTGGAGGGTGACTGACTCACCTGTCAAGGCTGACAGGCACTTGGTGGTCATAGGTATCCCAGAGCCACCTCTAACATAGGCTGGCTGAAATGATGTACATCATTTCACTTTAAAATTAAATACTGTACCTTGACTGTCTCACAGAACTTAGCCCCAAGATATAAACACTTAAAAAGTAAACCTAGTATTGTAGGAGACTTGGGACCAGAGAAGTCAAGTAGCCAATTTGGGGTCACGTTGCTGGCTACTTGCGAAGTTCCCAGAACGAGAATGAAGTTGGTCCAAACAGTTCCTCAGGAAGCGCACCTGGAGTGGTTTTATGGTGAAGTTGATGAGGGTGCTACAGCACAGACCCTCAGCCGTTACTTGGGATCTGCTGGTACAGTCTGAGGTTCTACTTGAGAACTCCTGCTGGCAGAGGCCTCTGTGGCTCTTTAATGAAGACTGCTTTAATTCCCTTTGAAGAGTTTGCTTTAAAGACTTCGCTCTCTCAAAATGCCTCTCTCTAAAATCTTTAGGATTGAGGAAGACTGAGTCTTCTTTTCAGAGAGATTCGGAACTTCTGTTCTCAAGTTTGGCTGGTTGCTTGGCTTTCAAAGAATCAGTGACTTTAACATTTTTTCCCAGTGTACTTTGAGATAACCTCTTTTTTTGTTGTTGTTAAAATGACTCTGGCAGCGTTAAGTCATAGGCTGAATCTATTGTCTCATTTGATCAATCAGATTTTATCAAAGTAGAATATTGAGCAAAGACAAGAACAAAAACATTTTATTTTTAAAAATATGATACTGAATTGGATCATGTGACGAGCTTTGTCATGTTTGTCATGTTTAAAATTGCATTTTCAATTGGAGCTACATAAAAAGGTACTTCAATTTACATTATATTTTTTGCTGTTCTTACTTGCTCTTAAAAAGCAAATAACCTGGGGATTTTTTTCTGGCAGAAAATTTAATTTTCAAAAAGTTAAAGAATAAAGGCTAAGATCCCCGATTTTCAGTGACAGAGATAAAAGATATCTACATAACTTAGCATGAGTCCAGTGTACTATTGTCTACACATGTGTTATCATGTGTTGCTCGAATGGGGAATCATGGGAGCCTTCATGGCAGGGTCAGCGCTGCCGTTAACGCGCTGCCGTTACCGCACTGCCTGGATGCTGGACCATCACTTTATCATTCTGTTTGGTGCTCTAATTTATGTCATATCTTTTTCTTGATCTCATGTTGCCAACGTTATCCTTTTGTGTGGACTGGACTAGGGTGTCCTCATATCCTCCATCGCACATAACAGGAAAGAGGAGATGTGGACACAAAGTGATGCTCACTGGCGGGGCTGGGCGACACTCACAGCTTGTTTCCTGGGGGCTACTGCAGGCACTGGGTACTCTGAGAACAGCTCTGGCCAGCGTCCACCTGCTCCTGAATCATAGTTCCTCCTCTGAGACTTCCCTGCAGGCTTGTAATGTGACTTTCCTTGGGGTAGGCCCTGTCTTTCACTTTTGTTTAAACAGCCTCATTTTATGTGATGGCTTGTGTCTAGATGTCCCCTCAAAGCCCTGTGCAGTCATAGGTGAGGCTTTTCAGAGCTGGCTGGATTCATGTTGCAGTGCTAGGATTAAGAGCATCAAGATGACCCCTGAAGGGTGGATAGCCCGGATACACAGTATAAGTGACAGAAAAAGGCTTCTTGCTAGTTACCTGAAGTTTGTTGCTTGCTTGGTTTTGTTGTCTTCTGCTTGCCATGAACTGCTTCTCCTATGTGATGCCACTCTACACACCACCCTGCTGTGGAGGCAACTAACCATGAATTTAAAACTCTAAACTGTGAGCTCTACAAACCTTTCCTTCTTTAAATTGGGTGTTGGAAATTTTGTCTCAGCAAAAAGAAAAGTAGCTAGGACATTTTAGCAGTCCCTTACCCACTAGAACTCTATGCTGATTAAAAGCTCAACACTATCTCACAAGCCCAAATCACCTCTAAAGCCTCACTTCCCTCCAGTGCTATACTAATAAAATCAGGGCACTCACATAAGCAGTCACAGCTTGCTCAACATTTGAGCTAATCTGAATTCAAGAGTTATGCTTGGGATTCTGGATCAGTGCTGGTACGCAGGGCATTAGCACTGGTCACAGAGTGGGAACAGGGCTCCTCTTGCACAGAAAGCATCCTGGGAAGAAGACAGCAACACCAGTGACAACCTAGACTTCAGGGACATGGACTTGGACTCTGGTGCTGCCACAGACCTGCACCATGACCTTGGACAAATGACTGTTTCTTCATGTGGAAAAACAGGGATAGCTGCATACCCAGAAGTAGCAGTGAAATTTTTTTTTTTTTTTTTTTTTTTGAGACAGGGTCTCACTTTGTAGTTCAGACTGGCCCCAAACTTACTACGTAGCTCAAGCTGGCCTCGAACTCACAGCAGTCCTACTGCTTCTGCTTCCTGAGTTCTGAGATTACAGGTGTGAGCCACCACATGTGGCATTGTGGTATGTGGTACCAGGAATCATATTCAGGACTTTGCACTTGCCAGGCAGATGCCAGAACCACTGAGCTAAATCCCAGCCCGAAGGTTTTTTTGTATGTACTGGGGATTGAACTCACATTTTGCACTGAGGTACATGCTTAGTGTTTGATTTTGAGACAAGGTTTCACTAAGTCATTAAGTTACCCAGGCAAGACTCAAACTTGATATCCTCCTGCCTCAGCCTTGCAAAGTGCTGAGATTACAGGCATGTAGCACAATGCTTGGTTGTGGGGAAGCTTTACTACACCTACATGCAGTATTTGTTCAATATATTACTCAGGTAGGAAAATGAAGCCAGACATTAATTTTTGGAAAATATTTATTAAAAAACTAAAGTGAATGTGGCAAAAAAAACCCAACACATACCTTTAAATAGCAAGCATATGACACTGGTTATAAAGCTTTTCCAACTACTGATCTATTCTTTCACTCCATCGATAGTCAAAGAAGGCTTCTGAGGGAAGCCAAGTGTAAACAGGTCATCTGTCCTAGTGGTGAGCAAAAACCATGTGAGAACTTCCAGGGGCCACGTGACTTACTTTCCTAGATGACCCACCCAGAACACACTGCAGTGGCCAAGCTCAGGGGCGTGTTCATATGGACCTAAAATTCTAGTCTCAGTGTGGGGGGGAGGTGCAGGGTGGAGATGGGAGGGTGTGACACAGGAGAAAGACAAATAGTATCAGTAGAGGGCAATCTTAAAGCACCTTTAACATCTGGAGCCTTTCCCACAACTGATGCTAGTCACTCTCAAACTGAACTGCTGGTAAGATTATTAAAACCCAAGGACTCCCAGAGATTTTTAAAATGTGCACTCCAAAGGCTTCCACATATTTGGGTCAGCCACCCAGTTTAAGAGGCACTGTTGAAAATGCCCTGAAGTAATTCCTACCCCCTAAAAACAAAGGGAATCTCCTTTCACTGTACTTCTGCCAGCACTGGGGGACCAATACTGGCACGTCGCCAGGAAGGGCGGCAATTTCTAATGTATTGGTCTACGGAGTCCCGAGCTACCTACCGAGTGTTGTTCAGGAAGTTAAACACCATTTACTAATAGAGTTGGTTTTAGATCACAGAACAGCCTCCAAATTACTAACAGGCCAAACTCCATTCATCCCAATTTAATGAAGTTTGTTGGTTTGATGCCAGACGGGAAGTTGCTGTTCAAACAAAATATGGTATAATTGTGGGTCCTGACCTGTGAAGACATATTGAATAGAACATCTATAAAACTTTTATGAAACAGAGAGCATTGTGCCCAGGTAATTCCAATGGTTTACGAAAGCCTTGAGGTGCTTCATGGACAACATGTAGAAATAGTTACATTGATTCCAAGGTTCCCATTGTCTGCAAAAAGATGTGCTATGGCTGTGTCAAAAACGAGGCAGTCGCTGTTCATGATGGCTGCGGCCACACCGTCGTGAATGGACCGTGGCGTGGCCTCCCACGTCAGTCTCCGCCGGTTCCCATTCAGTTCCAGTCTGTAGGCAAAGTTCTCGGCTTGCTTGCGGGTGCCGATAAGCAGGACAATGGCGAAGAACTGCTGGTGGCCCTCGTATTTCTCCTGCTTCTCCAGGACCAGCATGAAGTGATGGCCAAAACACGACTGCATCATCACCCAGTCGACGGCCCCTGGCAGGTTAATGTCTGTGGCTAGGAAAACAATGTCTTCTCCTTGCAGGGTGGTAATGCTCTTGTGGGCGTGCATTAGGTGGGACATCACGGCTTCCAAGGATCCTTGCCACTTGCAGGAGGCACCGGGACAGGGGCAGGAGTAGGGACGGTATTCACAGATGTCTTCGTGCTCCGGCTTCTCCGTGTGGTGCAGCGTCAGGGAACAGCCCGTGGTGGCATACTGTGCAGAGAAACACACAGTGTCAGCAGGCCGCACCACAGCTCCCACCAGTGCCAACCTCTATGTCCCTACCTGCTTGGTTCTCTGGTTACACTGTACCCTTCAACACTAGAACATCCCTTGCTCCTTAAAAAATTCTTTTAAAAAAATTTCAATACATTAAGTTGACCAGGCTGGGCCAGAACTTGTGATCCTTTGGCCCCAGCCTCGTAGAGTATTGGGATTAGAGGCTCTGAGGCAGAAAGAGAATGGGAAACAGCCATCATGCCCAGCTTTACACCATCCTGTCTCTACCACCTCTGCCCAAGGTGAGTGAAGCGTTTTAACACTGTGAGTCTCAAGACTAGTCCATCATCAATACTGTTCTATCTTGCATAAAACTAAGGGCATTTCCAGATCCAGAAATGGACTGCTTTCCATGTCTCTCTTTTCAATATTTTAAAGAGACAAAAACGAATGTTCTTTCACTACACATTCTTCAAGCTAAAGCTGGCTAAGCTGCTTCTGTCCTTAAATTTCTATAAACCATTTTAAAAAGGATTTAATTGCTTGGAGGAAGAGTTGGACAAGGAATGTTATATCCAGACTAGGTTCTGAATCGAGGCACTTTTGAACATAGGATCAGTCCTTTTCTTGGTCCCTCTACTCCTTGGGTCAGATCTGTGGCTGGCAGGCCGGCCACAGGGGAAGCTGCCTTTAGGACCCTGGTCCTGAGCGCTGGTGAGACCAGATGGAGCAGAGGAAGGTTGGAGGCCACTTCACACTGTGAGATATTCACTTCTCCTTGGAACCTTTCCCCACAGGCACCGTGGGCTTCCCCTCTTCATCGAAGGAAACCCCATTCAAGAGCGACCTAACTAACTCAGAAGGCTGCCTCTCTCCTTGGCGCTAGCCAGACAAAGTTATAGTGAGAGGGCCTAACCCTCTTCTCAAAGCCAACTAAGCCTTGCCCTGACTCCCCGCTCAGAGTCAAATGAGAACAAGCCTCACATGAAGAGGCCAATGAGGTCTGAACGACAAGACAGAGGGACAGGAGTGAGGTGAGCTTTCTGATCAGAAACACATCCGGCACTGTCTGTCATGGTTCAGATCTAAAACACCCCCTGAAATCCTGTGTGTGGAAGGTGACTGGATCATGGTGCATTGTGTTCATCAGTGCAGGTGTTCATTGCTGAGTCTGGTGGGCCAGCGTACTGTCAGGAGGTGGGCCCCAGCTGGAACTGGCTTAGGGGAAGGGTGTGAGCTGAATGGGTGTATGTGTATCTTCAATTCCTCCCTTCTCTGCTCCTGGCTACTACAGGTTGTGCACCTGTCTTTGGTTGTGTTCCTGTCTTTTCGCTGTTTCCCATCCTCTTTCTGCCTCACAGCCAGTCAGTTGTGCACTGAAATCCTGAGCCAAAGTAAACCTCTCCCTTTGAGCTATTTTCAGTGTTGGGAATGTCATCCCAGCAGGGAGAAGGTGACTGGGATGATGCCTCCATAGGGCAGGGCCCAATCCTTCCCTTGTCCCTAAGATGACTTTCCTAAGAGACACTCCTCACTTCTCATGACAAAAGACCACACTGAAAAGAATTAGACTTCTCTTCTCAGTGTTGTGAAAACTCCCCAAGAGTGTTAATTCCTAGATACTAGATGCAGACTCAGCTCACCAGCAGACAATGGCCCAAGTAATTGTGCTATTGTCACATAACAAATTGAGAAACCTCTCATAAAATGAATTAAGAATTTTATCACCTTCTGGGATAAACTATGGATCAGTCTTGTATCCTGAGAGCCCTAAGTAGAAGGTAACCTGGCTTACTGTACTTGGCTCCCCCATTCCACCAACACAAGAAAGCATCAGATGAGGGCAGGACCATTTCATCTTCTAAGATAGTGTCTAAATGCTGAAAAAGCAAACCAAACAAAAGTATCAAGCCAGGAGACGTGGCAGAAGGCTGTAATCCCAGCACTCAGGAGGCTGTGGCAGGAGAACTGCCTTGAGCTCAAGGCCAACCTGGGCTACATAGTGAGTTCAAAGCCAACCTAACTACATGCAAGATCTTGTCTCAAAAACACCAAAACAAGGGCCGGGGAGTTAGCTCAGTGGTTCCGGCACCTGTCTCGCAAGCGCAAGGACCCGGGTTCGATTCCCCGGTAACCACATAACAATACTGGGTGTGGAGACCCACACCCAGCAGCAACCAGTACCACACACCACAGTGCCGGGCGTGGTGGCTCACGCCTGTAATCCCAGCACTCGGGAGGCAGAGGCAGGAGGATTATAATGTGAGTTGGAGGCTGAGCTCAGGGCCAGCCTGAACCACAAAACGAGACCCTGTCTCCAAAAACCTAAAAAAAAAAAAAAAAACCACCAAAACAAGAGCTAAGGAAGCAGCTCAGTGGCACAATGTCCTGAGTTTGATCCCTACAATGCCTTATGGAACTTCATCCTTATGAAGTTTTCATAGGTCAAATTCTAATCTTTAAAGTGAATTTATCACTAGCAACAAGGAAGAACTGAATACCCCCAAACAAGATGCTAATAAGCTACATTCACCGAATGGACATAGAAGCAAAGACAACAGCTTCTATCATTGGGAAGATTACCTTCTAACTAAGAAAGAAGGAGGCTTAAAGAAAAAAAATGCAGCTTATCCTCCCCATCTCCTCTGAACTTAAAGCAGATTATAATCTTCAACAGAAACTGGCAAGAATATTTCCCTGTTAGGTGCTTTGTGGACAGGAATTGCCATTCATCTTTTTGAACCTTGGACTAATTTTTAAAGTCTAGATATAAAAACTCAATCTGAAGGAGAAACAAATATGCTGTGTCTATTTACACTCTATGTTCTTAACTTTGTATTGCCTAAAAAAACAAGTCGCTATGAACTGGATTCTAAAATCTAAGGCGTGAACAGGAATATAGAGCCTCCCGATGCTTTTCTCTGCATTTCCAGCCAGAGTTCAGAAAACAATAACACACATACAATAAAAGTAGCAAAAACTGCCCAGAGCCTGGCAGATTCTCTGGCTGAAAGCAGCCCTCGATGTCTGGATGGGAGACATCTTAGAATGGGACGCTCACCACAGATGCCCACGGATAGCCCAGGAAGAGGATTTACTCTGGCAAAGACATCCAGGAAAACACCCCCTTTTGTTCTTGCCCAAGCCCCATTTCATTCTGTCCATGGCCTCCACACTTACAACAAATATTTGTTATCCAGGGTGGTCTGAGAACTTTTCTGCTTAATCATGAATATTTATATTCTAAATTATTTGGTTTGCCTTACAAGTCTCACATTCAACTCTTCCGTCAACCCAAATACAGAGAAGGCACCTCCCCAAAATACACAAGCAGAAAAGACATTAGTTTGAATTTGTGTGGACAATGATCTTGTAAAAGACTTGCTACAGCTTCTCGTAACGAAGATAAATATATTTTTAAAGCTTTTGGTGCTGTTTTTTTCTAAATAAGTTGATCTTTAATCCCAACTAAATATTAACAAATAAGAGTTGTTAACAACTAACAACTAAATATCAAGCAGAAAATTTATAACAGCATATTATAAATAGTTATGTGCACATGGCCTGTTTCTCCACGTACGGTTCCTTCTCTTTCTATCAAGGGTAAGGTGTATATTTAGGACTTCTAGGGACACTTTTGTGGCACTTTTAGAGATGATCAAAGAAAATATCTAAACTTGAAATACACAGAGCTGCACATTGTATCACAGCTCATACTGATAACAGTATTGGCACTGTTCTAGAAAGACACTGCGAACACAATGGTGTTCCTGTCACTTCCATGGGGAGCTCCCAGCCAGGGATCAGAGAGGAGTCTAGGGGTCTGTGAATGCCCTAAGACTTTAACATGGTCTGGGTGCCTCAGCATTAGATCCAGATCTCCCTGGCCCCTGGCCTCAGGTGCATTTCCATGGAAAGCCCCGGGGGTTCTGAGCACGGGCAGCCAGAGAATCTCTTCCCCAGGGCACACAGTGACAGTGGGCTCTGGCTCTGCACTTGCTGCAGTGTTTTCCGTGCAGAAAGCTGAGCACTTTAACGATACTGCAAATACAGCTGTTCCCCTTTATGCAGAGTTTGGCTTCCTTTGGCTTTGGTTGCTTGCTTGATCCTGGTCTGAAGTCTGAGATGGGAAGTACCAGACAGAAACAATCCATGAATTTTAAACTGCTGTCTTCTGAGCAATATGAAGAGATGTGCGCATCATCCCAGTCGGCATATCCACGCCTTCCACACTGCTTCCGCTCGATGATGCAGGATCACTCGAAGCAAATCATCCTTCTCCTGACACCCTTTCAGGACATCTGGAGCTGCCTAACACAACCTTACAACATCTATGTCTTTCACTTCACTAGCCATGGCACCATCTGACGTCCCGAGGAGGAGGAGAGCGAACAGAACACTGTACAGTATGTGGAAAAAACAGGACATATGTACATAACTTTTTATAATATGCTGTTACAAATGTTCTATTTGATATTTAGTTGTTAGTTGTTAACAACTCTTAGTTGTTAATATTTAGTTGCTGTGCTGATTTATAAATTAAACTTTATCACAGGGGTAAAATAGGAAAAAAAATATACAAGATGCGATACTATTGATGGTGTTACCTCCCAAGAATCCAAGAGCCAAAAGGGTCTTAAAACACAACCCCTTCGGCTAAGCGGAGACAGAGATATACAGAGTAACCAGAGATACGTGTGGCGAAGAGGAACAAGAGAGTGATGATGGGTGATTTCAAGGTGGGACAGGGTGCCGAGGAAAGGATAAGGAAGTGTTGCTGCAGATGGAGAGGACGAACTAGTTCCATCTGATCTGGCTCAGGGTGAGTGGAGGAAACATGGGAACAAAACAAATGAAGGTAGCTGAGGGATGTTACCGCCCATGTGTTTTCAAGATTTCTCTTCTGTGGCACTACAGACATTCTCTGGGGTGGGATGTGCAGGGCTTTATTGTGTACTGAGTACCATCCCTGGCCTCTGCTCATCGGATGCTGTTAGCAACGGCCCTCTGTCCTTGGTTGTGGCAACCTGAATGACTCCAGCCATGGCCAGATATCTCCTAGTAGTAAAACCATCCCAGCTGTGAATCATTTCAATGAGAATGACTGATCAGATTCTCATAAATGACAAAAACTAGGCTTCTGGGCAGTCATCTTTGTGCCTTCAAGAGGAACCTGTGCAGGTAACAAGCCTAGTTGGTCACTGTTCCACCCAAGGGGCACTGCCAGAGCCTCTTGGGAATGCCAGCCGTGCCACACAACAGCACTAGACTGCACACCCTGCACTAGACTCCACACACCAGCACTAGTTTGCTCGCCCTGCACAGAGATGGCCTGGGAGCTGGTCCTGCCTGTTTTCCAGATAGAAATTGGAGACTCCTAGATGCAGTGTGGTCACCGGTGTCCACACCCGGGGCAGACCAGCCTCCTCATGCTGTTCCTCCAGAGGCACAAGCATCAAAGAATCAACACTGTGAGAAAAAGGCACAGAAATAATTTACATCAGAACTCACCCTCAGCCCCTCACCCAACATACACCAAACCGAGGGTCCACAGAGACCCTGTCTTGGAACCGGCTGTAACATAAGCTCCTGTACTCTGCAATGCACCCACTCTGGAGGAATCACTCCCCAAGGAAGAAGGTGGCAGCACCTCACAGCAGGGCCCCATCTTTCTCCAACATCAGGTCCCAGGCTGGGCCTCACTCTGCACACCCTGGCCATGGCTCGCCCCGCCCAATGGGAAGGGTCATGGAGCTTCCACGCCGGGGGAGGGGTGTCCTTTTGGGGCTGCTGCTGAGCTATGCCTTCTTGGGATTGGGAGAAAGTCCCTGGCTGGTTCACAGAGACCTGGCTGTGTTTCCTGGGACACATCCAGTCCTACAAATGAGCTCTCTCTCTCTGGGGGAATGTTGTGCTCATTTTCCCTGGAGGGACTTGGTTTTAAGGAAAACTCTCCGAAGGCACACATGCCAAAACAGAGGGGTGGGGGCAGAACTAAAAGTTAGTAAGAATGTGGCAAAAATCACACTTCTGACTTGACTTCAGAAACTTTTCAGGCTACAACACTCAAAGGTCCTGTGCAAACATGTTCTGCCACCGATGGACAATATGTCACACGGTGTCTCATTTCTATGTCTATGCAGAAAGAGGTGAAGAGCTCCCATTCTTTTCCTGATTGTGTGTAAGGTGGAATTTAGGCAGGACTCCCCCCACCCCCTTTTTGGCACAGAAATCCTTTCACACACAAATATACAAAATGAGAGAGTCAAATACTTGACACCTATTGTTTACAGCCTATTAGAGTTGTTTTGAAATGAGTACATAAGCAAACTAACCTTTCTTAGCCAGCATGCTGGTGAAGGTCATGGGTGCTTCGCGAGTCCAGAATAAGTCATTTAAGCGGTTTCACTACATTTGTTTTCGAGCAATTCAAGAACACGTGAGCTCCAACAATCAACAACTTGCTATAATGGAGGGGCCCTGAGCTCCAAGACAGGAAGCCTGTCCCT
This sequence comes from Petromus typicus, assembly GCA_004026965.1. Taxonomy (NCBI): domain Eukaryota; kingdom Metazoa; phylum Chordata; class Mammalia; order Rodentia; family Petromuridae; genus Petromus; species Petromus typicus. The sequence goes on from PVIR01013679.1 coordinate 19,515, forward strand.
CTGGGGTTTGGGGGCTGGGGGCTGGGGTCAGCATCCTGCCTCAAGCTGCTTACCTCCTAAGGAGGCCCTGGGAATTTATTAACAAAGTTGCTGCCAGTGTGTCAAATGAGAATGTTTTTCTCAGATGATAAACACAAAGCACAATCAATATTGTGTTGTTGATGCTCATAAACTTTTTAATTAAATCCAGGAAATGATATCTTAGGCTAAGTAAAAGCAAACAGCCCTTTCTTCCCAATCTAAAGAAGCTGTGACGACTACAAAATGTACACTGATGGCTAAATGTGATGTGTGACCCTGGATTGTAAAACCAAGATCTTTGCAAAGGGCATTTCCTGGGCAACAGCTGAAATTTGAATATGGACAGTGGATTAGATAATAGTATTTACTCATGTCAAACTTCCTGGTTTTCATAACTATTATAACCTATGAGGAAAGTCCTTGTTTTAAAGAGAAATGCAATGAAGGATTCAGGGGAAAGGGTGCAGGATGCCTGCACTTTACATGAAAATAGTTTAAAAATATATGTATGAGTGGAGAAGAAACAAGTAATGAAGCAAATGAAGCAAAAATAAATAACTGGGAAATCTGGATACTGTTCTTTAAGAAGTGCTTACACTATTACTGCAACTCTTTGTTAGTCTGAAATCGTATCAAAATAAAATGTATTAAAGGACCCAGGGACTAAGCATGTTTATACTTTCCAATATGAGGTATTGGTTGAATGACTTGTACTTTATGTGTGTTTTTTTTAAAAAAGATCATATACTTTTCACTATACACCTATTAGTAAATGCAAAAAAAGTAAAGAGTTAAAAAAGCATTCCACATTGTCCTCAGAGGATCTGGGGGCTGCAGGTATCTGGCAAGTCTGCTGCCCTGCAAGTAGTTTCTGGCCACTGCAGCAACAGTATCTACCACTGCAGAGGTCCAAGGCAAACTCCCATTCCCAAAGGGAGCTCTGGGAGGGAAATATACAACCCCCCTTTTCTTTTATTTTTTCAGAGACAGGGTCTCGCTTTGTAGTTCAGGGTGCCCCTGAACTCACTACGTATCCCAGGTGGGCCTCAAATTCACAGCAATCCTCCTGTCTCTGCCTCCTGAGTGTGGCATTACGAAGTGAGCCACCACGCCCAGCACTGTGGTGTGTGGTACTGGAAATCGAACTCAGGTCTTTGCAATTGCCAAGCAAGTGCTGGAACCACTAAGCTAAATCCCCAGCCCCACCCCCTTTTCTTAAACATTTTTCTTTTAGCACTGCACTAGGGAGGAACCCAGATGGAAGAATGAATTCCTGAAAGTTTGATTTACTGTGTATGGTCAGCAGATCATTAGGAAGCTACTAGTTACAATCTCTATTTTCTTACTTTTGCAAAGGGAAGGGGATTTAGAGATGGAGGGGGAAAGGGAAGAGAAAGGGGTAATAAAAAGTTAGTGTTCTATACATGTACCAACTTTCCACAACAACTGTAATCATTATGTACTACAAACATGAACTAATTAAAAGTATCTTCTCAACATTTTTTAGACTTATTTAAATGGACCTGTAGCTAACCAGCAATTAAATTTTAGCACTTTTTAAAGACTTGCTACTGATTCAAGCTAGTTCTTTTCTGAATAAAAATGTTTATCTGAGCTGGGAGTGGTGGGGCACAGCTGTAACCCCACACTGAGATTTCAAATTTAATCAAACTCAAATTCAAATTAAATTGCCTGGGCAATTTATTGCTCAGGTGGGGAGTCTGTCTCTAAATTAAAAAACATTTTTTTAAAATAAAAAGAGCTAAATATATAGTCAGTGAGAAAGTCCTGAGTTCAACCCCCACCACAGTCATAAAAGGAAAAGTTTACCTGTTTCCCAAATGACACTGAGTGATTATTGCTTATTTTCTCATTTACTTTTGGGTCTATGAAGTTTGTTTGCACTCTGATTACTGATTTACTGCCCACTTCTTGCACACTCATTATTCGGTGATCAATGAATAAGTATCAGATTTAAGGTATGGATACTAAAATGAATGTTCTCCATCTTGTAAATTTTCCTTCAGTTAGATGTCTTACTGTAGAACTTAGCATTAAAGACATTTCAATAGACCTTACCTTCTATCATGTAAAAAAAATGTTTATTTTTATTTTAGATACTATAGGTCTGTTTTATTCTTTTTGATAAAGGTATCTCATGTGTTTTGTTATATAAAACTCCTGTATTGTGGTGTTTATAGCTTTTCTGTAATCTTATATATACCAGAAACAACAGTGCTACTGTCCTTGAGGTGGTCTCTTAAGATGTGTTTACCACCACTGGTACAGCAGCTAGGATGACAACTCAAGCACCACTGTCCTCCTGTGTGACTTCAGACCCACCACGTCAACCCTGAAAGGGTCCGTAAAACTGCCTCCAACTCACCCCCTGCCTAAGATTTGCAGTGGAAGAGCTGTGGACTTGAGTTAATCGTGCTCACTTGGGCAGCAGGAGAAAGTTACATCTTTTCTGGACTGGATTACTCATCATGCATCTGGGTAGCTTCCTTCCTCTACATATTGCAGCCTATTTTCACTGAGCTCAAATGGTAAATTCCATAACCCCACTGCAAGGCACACAGAGAGATAATTATCAACTAGCTATGCAGCAATAGCTTTGCTGATAATAATGTAACAGGACAATATTACTCAGCACAGAACTGTCAGTGTGACCAAACAGTGGTGAGAAGAAAGCTGTTAAGTTTGCACACTTTCTCCTGAGGGAAGGAATCTGATTAAAATCTTGGGCTTGAAATTCACCGTTTGCCTAAAAGAGAGGTCATATGCTGCAGACAGCAGTCTGACAAAAATGTACGCTGGTGGAAGACCCTGGAGTATTTCTTATCAGAGGAATCTGAGAACATGATGCACTGGGGGAGGGTATGTGGCCTTACAGAGACTCTGGGCTGGAAGCAGTTTATTTTTAATCTTAGCAACTTTAAACAAAAGTTGACTTTTGACCACATATGATTCTCATGTGTCCATAGCCAAGAGTTAGCAGGCAACATGTGGTTTTGGAGAACTAGTCCTGTGAGGTCCTTTCAGATGTTCAAGCAAACAAAAGCACAGAAGGGGCAGACGAGGGTCAAAGGCTTTCTGCTAAGTTACCAGTACTGTGGCCTCCTTTTCAGTTATACCCTCAGGTTCCCAACTGCACTTGCACTTTAACTGTCCTGATCATTTTCACACAATGTTACTCCCTCCCTTCTTTATTTCTCCACTACCGCAATCAAACTCACCAGAAGAGTTAAGTGATAGGGTTATCCAATTGGCCAATAAAAAAATAAGATGTGTACAATCTCCCAGGCTACTACATTTGAAATATACTGTAGTTATACCCTCCTTCTCAACTTACTTGTTTACTTGACATTCCAATTAACTGGCTATTCTATATTTTACCTTTCAACTCTACTAAGAGGTTCCCTCCGAGACCAGTCACTCCTCCAAAAGGCATTACTTGAGTCTAGAATGAGAAGGGAGACAGCTGCTCCTCAGCAGCGCAGAAAAGGCAGCAGAAACAAGGAAAAGTTGTAAAAGAAAAACACTGTACACATAATTACATGGAGTTTCTGTTAAGACTTTAAAACAGAAGTACGTTGGTGAATATTGCAGGGAGCACACTAACCACATCCTGAAGTTACTTTACAAAGTAATCGGGAGAATAACCTGAGATCACATGCCTCATTTGGGCTGCAAACAGCAAGGAAAGCGATTCTCTATCAGTAGCTATTGGCCTTTCCACAGAGGCCCATCTTGGTTTTCTTCCTTTCCTTCATAGGCCAAGTGCTACTCATTCCTCAAACACAGCTGGCGTCAGTCAGTGTGGTCCTTCCTCTCTGCTCCTTCACTTCAGAAGGACCCTGCTGTCTTCCACCTGGAGATATGAAGTTTCAGAAGGACAAGCCCAGTGAGAGAGGCAATGGCTAGCCAGACAGATGGGCTGTGGGAAGAGCTAAACCTGGTGCTGCAGGAAGTTCCTAGGGCAGGTTTGCCTGGACTAAAAGTGAAAGGAGATCAGCAGTACTCAACCCTGGTTTGAGTTACATCTTGCAGCAGTATGAAGAAAACACAGAGACCCCCACTTAGGGGTGGGATGCTGGGAAGAAATGATACTCAACTGCAAACGATTACATGGTATAACACGGTCTGGCTGTCCCTTGGAAAAACCAGATTCCACATATACCCTCTGGTTCAACCATCTGAGTCCTAGGACTTATCCTGAGGCACGAAGGTTTAGTTATAGAATTACTTAAAGAAATAAAAACACAGCAAAAAGACAAAACAACTTAGATGACCACAATTAGGTCCTTGATTAAATATTTCTGGTGCTGTTTCTGAACTGCAAAATTAGTAGCCATTAAAAGTGGCCGTAAGTTGGGTATGGTGGTGCATACCCAGCACTGTGGGAGGATGAAGCAGGAGCATCCTAAGTTCAAGCCTAGCTTGGGCAACTTAGAGACTTAGTAAGACCCCATCTCAACATTAAATATACAGGAAAAGGTGGGGATGAAGTTCAGTGTGAAGGCCCTGGGTCCAATCCTCAGCACCACAACAGCTACATTGTGCTGTAGAAATAGCGGTCATGATATATAAGATTTAAAAAGAAAGGTTATGAAAATGCATGTAAAATAGGATTCTTCACTCTGCCTGCATTTGTTTGTGTTGTTGTTGGCAGTGGTGGGGGGAGTCTATTGATTTACAGGTTTGGAAAATGCTAAGTGGTTCTTTCTAGGTAAGGGGATTTAGACGATTTTAATTTTATACCACTATTTATACATTCTACACTTAAAAACAATAACTCTAAAAACCATATATCTACAGTGTAAATTAAAACACAATATTACTTATATACACATATACATATTTACATTATATACATATATTTAAATGCTACTTAATCAAACCAACCCTTCTCTTTTAAAAAAGTTTTAGAGAAATTTAAAAAACTAAGTCTTGTCTCTGCAAAACCAGTTTCGGGACCACCTTTCCCAGCTCTATGAAAACTGCACAAGGTCAGGAACAGAAAAGAGCAGCCTGTGCGAGGGAATAAGAAGATTCCTTTTGATTTTTTTAAAATTATCTGACCATTTGCTTTCAGTCAGTGTCTCACTGAGCACACACACCCAGTGCAGGACTGTGACAGGCCCTCTGCATGAACTGTTACCACGTGGACCCTCGCAGCAGTCTTATCATTACCCCACTCTGCTGATGAGCCACTGAGTCTTGGTGGGGTCACCAGCCAGTCACAGCCGGGGTGAAGCGGGGCTCTGGACAGAAGACACGACCAGAGTCTGCCCTCAGAACTACCAGTGAGAGGTACCCTGGGGGAGAATGGCCAAAGATACTGCTTTTGCTGATTTGCACCTTCAAAAGTGCATAGAAGAGGGTCACCTTTCTGCACACAAAGGGCATATAGTCTAAAAGTGAATCAATACACAAAATTTGTACTGAATTGGAAGTGAGGAAATAAGTTTCTCAATTTTCAAAAAAATTCAAAGATTCTGAAAGAGCTGGACATCTGAGGCAAAGTTGATGAAATTCTGCTGGGAGAACTTTTAGTACCTCGTATATGCTTTGGAAAGCACACCAAAGTAAGAAACTACCTTTGGTTGGGAAAACACTCTCATTTCCCTTTTCCAGACCTCCAGAAAGCCAGATCCTATTTCCACAGGTACATTCATGTCTTGCACAACTCACTACCAATACTCAGTGCTGCTGAATGCTACCATTCAGCTTAGTGAGCATGTGTGCTACATTCTCTTTCAAGAGGTGAAGACCTTACAGGTTTGAGGAAGAATGCTATTTCTTGGAAAGTTTGTCAGAAGCACAAGTCTGGCCCTGAAGACACTGCATCGAGGTCTTACTACACTCATTTGTGTACAGCATTTTCTACGGGGAGTTTTAAAAGGCTCTAGTGCAGAATGGGAGAATCTAATCTCAGGCTGGCACTTTAGAGGTCAGACCTGCTGCACTGTTCAGTAAACCTCTAGTCTGGCTGTTTACTGATCAGTTTAAACAATACTCTATTCTAGTTCCAGGTTACAGTAACCTGAGAAAAATCCCTGGCCAAACCACACGCAGACTCAGCACTAAACTTCAGTACAGCTCCGTAATGTATTAATGGTGCTACTCTTACTTTTACGCTCTAAAACTGTACTGTCAGTTCTCTTCTGTAAAGTCTTGCGCCTCGGTGTTAATGTGGTCAGGAGCCCTCAACAGCTCATTCTGGGGCCAACCTGGTTAATATCGGGCTGTGGTAAGGATGGCAGGGACAATTTCCAAACAAGTGACTATGACCTGGAGGAATTTCTGAGTGAAAGAAGAGGTTTTTGAAACTCTTTGCTAATAAGTTTATGCTTAGGTTTCTGGGTGATCAGCCGACAGCCTAGCAGCACCCTGAGGCCACCACCCCCTTGTGAAATGGTGAAAGAGAAGCCTCTGTAGCACTTTTGATCTAGTCTCTGCACCCACCAGCTGGGTGTTATCTCTGATCTTCCTAATGGAGGAATACACGGGCTCAGGAAGTCATGGGCAGACTGAAGTCATACAAAGGCAGCACTTCTGAGAACCCAGCTTTTCTGCCTCTTCCCTAGGGCTCCTCCTACCTGGACCACTTGCTGGATTTCATAAAGAACTGTGGCACAGTCATTCAGGTGAAGACCTTCCCTTAAGGACCCTCAGATACAAAAATTTTAACTGACTTGTAAAAAGTCAAACATCTAGTCACTAGGACAACAGTTAAAGTCCCCAGACAGCTGGGAAGAGTATTCTCTTGGTAAAATAAAGCTGAAATGAAAACAAGCTACAAAATCCCGGTTGGACCTATCAGAGTTCCAAAGTTAATGGCTGACAACGGTTTTTAAGTGAGAACTTCTAGGCTTGACGAATGCTTTAAAGTTAAAGGGTATATTCAGGCAGTTGGAATTAAGTCTGCAAGTGTTGTCTGTATGTTTGGATTTGGAGCCTGGTATAAAAAATTAAGATATTTAACATAAAAGTCCAGATTTCTGGCATGGCTATATCTGCAATCTCACTCCCATCAATCCTCTAGAATGGAGTGAGCGTTGCTGTTTGTTTTTGTGGCTTTTTGTTTGTTTTTGGTTTTTCTGAGACAGGGTCTTGCTTTTGTAGTTCAGGCTGGCCCTGAACTCAGTCTTGAACTCATGGCAATCCTCCCGCTTCTGCCTCCCAAGTGCTAGGATTACAAGTCTGATCCACCATGCCCGGCACTGTGGTATGTGGTGCTGATTGCTGGTCGGAGTGAGTCTCCACACCCGGCATTGTTGTATGTGGTTACCAGGATCAAACCCGGGCCCTTGTGCTTGCAAGGCAGGCGCTGGAAACACTGAGTTAAATCCCCGGCCCAGTTTTGGTGGGGTTTTTTTTAGGCAGCATCTAACTATGCTTGTCTCCCCACATCTGCACTGCTTCTGGAGGCCATGTGGCCCCTGAGGCCACATGTCAGACACTTCTCTCACTTGCATTACTCGGTCCCTACAGGTATTTAGAGTTTGTTTCTACCTACAGGCTGGATGAGGTCACACTGAGGGGGCTTTCTTTCACTTAAGTTGTCAGATTTTTTTAAAAACAAAATATCTGTCACAATTTAACCATGGGGAGGACTTTTCTGGTGGAGCTTCCAAATTCCACAGTGAAGCCAGGTGCAGCAGGGCACACCTGTAAGCACTCTGGAGGGCTGAGACAAGAGGCGCACAAGTTTCAGCCCAACACGGGCAACTTAGTGACTCAGCAAGACTCTGACTCAAAATAAGAATAAAAAAAGGGCTCCGGATACAGCCTTAACAGAAAGATCCCCAGTTACTTCCCGCACACAAACTTAAAAACTGTAAAATTCAATAATCAATTGGAGATATACTACTAGAAACCTCTGTTCTTTAAAAGATGACAAAGAAAAGGTGGAAAGGAAAGTGTGTCATAATGTGAGTGGGCTGGTGGGGTAGAATTTCCGACAGTGTGGAGAGAAATACTTGGCTGATATCAAAACACAATGTTGAGTGGTTAAACACATTAATTTGTTGCCACAAGTCTCTCAAGTATACCCGCCCCTCTTCACTGAGTAATAAGTTCAAGATAGAGGAAGAGGATGTCAAAGTTCTCAGCCATGGAATGGACTATAAATACCGTAGGTGGAAGAGAGCTATATATGCTCATGCAATCCTTTTTTTGCAGGTGGTACCCTGAATCAAAGGTGTGGCCAAACTCCAGCCGTTTATTAAGTGGCCCTACACCTACGTAAGGCAACTATTTGGCAACATTTCTGAGTTTTTGGCTAACTGCAGCATGACCAAACCAGGTTTATGTTTGATTATTCCCCTTAAGAGGCCCATACGATGAAGTCATTCATACTGTCATCAAGTTTTGTTACTGTCATCAACCTTGACTTACAACATGGAATCCTGGAATATTAAATGTAATTTCAAAATCCCTGTGCAATATAGGGTAGTACCAAGCACACTGTGTTTGGGATGCAAGTTCTTTGACTGGTCCACCGACTGAAGGTGTGATTTGGTGAGTCAGTTAACACTTAGCCACTTTATAGGCATGAGTTTCCTCATCTGAAACAAAAGGCGAATTAATAAACGTTGCCTCATCCAAAACAGTAGGCACAAATTCCAGATGGACTTCGATCTTTTATGGCATGCTAGAAGCTACAGGTTCTCAAAAAATTAAGTCCTCATTTATACGCGTGGAAATCAAGGTCCCTGGGTCTCTCTTGGGAAACATCGTCAGAGCCGAGCAGCTGTTGAGCCATGGGATTTAGCACTGGACCTTATATCTAATTTTCTTACCTAAATCATCTTAAGAGATGTCAAGAACAAATGTAGACAGCAATAAGGCAGTCCTTAGGATTTTCAGGAGCCTCAAATTACAACTTAGTTAGGTTTTCAGTTTGACACAGGCCCTATTCCTTTTCATTTCTCATCCTCTCCAATTAACGTATCTTGATTGGTCACTGGCCATGCATAATCCAAATTTGGTTTAGCCATAATAATGGGCTGAATTACCCTACAAATAGTCAGGATTACTGGTAAACCAAAAGAGAGGCATGCACACACTAGTGTGCGGTCTCACACATGGGTGTACTCAATAACGTTCCCAGACTGTTCTAAGCTCAGTTCCTGGCCTGCAGAAGAAGGAGTGATCCTTCTCAATTTGTGCTTGCAAAGTGATGGCTTTGCTCAGCTGCTTTCTTATAAAGACCTGGAAAATCAATGACATGCACAGTAAAGCTCAGTACTTGATTTCTGAGAGAATTTTTCAAGAATGACTTCATCAGCCTATTCACTCTTTAGCAAAGCACATATGCTTCACTGGGAACCAGAATTCTCGATCCTGAAAGTGAAACTCCATAATTCCATACAGACTGTTTCCTCCCTCTTATGAGATTGTTTTAAAAATAAATTAAGGAAAAAAAATAAATTCAAGAATACTGACTGATATCAAATGCTCACTTGTGAACTGTAAAACGTCAGTTCTACCTGCCACTGAGAGTTTATTGGAAATAAAGGGAGAAAGTGGCTCCCCAGAAAGCCTGGAAGGTTCCCATGCAGTCCACAGTCTCTCTCAAATACCAAACACCTCTGCAGTCAACTACCATCTACTCTGCTCATTAACCTGCTACCTCCTGCATGACTCTAAGAAAACTATGGAAACATTTTAACCAAATTATATGGGAAATAATGCTTGAGCTGAGCGACTCAGTCTGTGAGGAGGGGTTCAAAGCAATTTATGAAATTACCTCTAGCCCCACTATCCACCCACTGATTTAAACTCATTAAAATATGCTATTTTAAACTTTATTTGTGGCAGGGCAGAGAATTAAATCATCCACTTTACTGATCTGAGTATCAAATCTAAATTCTCCTGTAAATTCCTTTCAATTTAAAAATAAGCTGTTGACCTATAAAATAAGCAGTACTGAGATAAAATGCAAGATAGTATAAATGGCCCAAGAAACAGAACGACTACTTGTATTTAAAAATAAAAAAACCTTGTAAGTATTAATAGCATTATTTCCCCTTCTAAGAACAGAAAAAGACCACCACAGGATTGCTCCAGGTTAGAACAAGGTACACATAAGTACTGTATGTCTATGTAGCTGTTTCTGCGGATTTTAAAGTTTTAGATGTAGGTTAATAAATATTATAAATGACCACCTAAGGCAGTATTATGCAGCCATTTAAAATACAGTGAGGTTGAGTTGGTTTCAGACATAAATATAAAAAGATATGATAGTAGAGTTTAAAAAACAAGTGGCTGGAGCCATTTTCTAGAGAAACACTTAGAGGTGTCTGTGTGGGTACGGAAAACCCTTCATACACAATGACATCAGGGTTCCGTTTTTAGCTGTGAGAGCGAGTGTATATATATGGTTTTACAAGTTTTAAAGACTCATAGGAAACCTAAAAATAGTGCAGGGAGAAAAGCAAGATATTGATCTTTCACTTTTCTTGTTTTTGTGGTCATATTTTTCGCAAGAGCCCCAGTAAGTTTTTTAATTAAATGAGGACTAAAGTGGTGGGCATTAGACGGTAACAATAGCTTCTTGTGGGCCCTTGTAAAATTCCTGATTATGGGGTTGATTCCACTTGGTTAAAAAACTGCAGCCACAAGCCCTCGGTCCTTCCAGTCCTTGGAAGGCCAGGAGAGGAAAAGGCGTGGCCAGTAGCATTTGGCGCAGAGGAAAACAGGCTGTGTCCCTTCCCCCGCCCCACGCGCGCGCTCTCAGGAGAGCTCTCCCACGTGTCGGGGGTGTGCAGAGTTGGTTCCGAGTCCAGGAGGAACCTAGCACCAATCCTGCCAAGCCGAGGACTGGTAAAGAGTGCGACAAACTCGCCATTTCCTCCCTCCTCGGTCCCCACAGTCCACGTCCACTTCCCAGTCCAAGTTTACTTTCGCGGCCCAACCCCAGCGAACACGCCCGCGTACACGTCTGCAGAGGACACAGGCTGGAGAGCTGTGACGTGCTGGTCAAACGACCAGCGAGTGCCAACGTTCTCTGGTCCGTGTTCAGGCAGATGTTAACCCAGGGCTACTCCCAAAGAGCCGGGTGGGCAAGGGGAGCGTGGACAAAGTGGAACTCCTTTTTGAAGCGAGAGATGCCATCTGCCTCCTGGAGCCTGCGAGTGGGCTGGAGGCACTGGAGTACGAGAGGGCGCCGGGTGGCAGTGCGAATTGTCCTGGGCTTACCTTACAGGGGAACAGGACTGCCGAGGCCACCTTCTCCATAGCCAGGTTCCTGATGCTGGGCGTCAGGGCGCCCCTGCACGTCGGGCAGCAACTCAACTTCTGGCGGCATTGGTTACACACCAGGTGCCCGGCCTGGCACTGCAGGATGGGAGGCAGGACATAGTCAAAGCAGACCGGGCACTCGAAGAGCGAGGTCAGCTCGTGGTTCTGCGGGGACACCGGGCCGGCCCCGCCGCCGCCGCCGCCGCCGCCACCCCCCGGGCCCGAGATCACCGCCGCCGCGGCGGGCACCGCGGACGAGCCGGGGCCCGCAGCCGAGATGGTGGCGGCGGCTGGGGGCGCAGCCTGGGACGGAGCGTGCTGGGTCTGCGGCGGCGGCGGCTGCTTGCTGCACGGCTTGTTAGCGCTGGGGCCGGTGGAGGACGGGCGGCTCATCGCGCTCCGAGCCAACCATGGACCCGCGGGAGCCTGCCTGCCGCGGGGCCGCCCAGGTCAACGCGGTGCGCGCCCGAGGACTGCGGCTCCGGGGCAACGCCACGGCGCCCACTGCGCGCCGGCGCCGAGACGTTGGGCGCGGGCAGGTGTGCGGGAGGCGGGGTGCGGGGTGCGGGAGGCGGGAGGCCGGCGCTCTCGGGCGCCCGCGTTCCGGAGCCCGCGCGGCGCCTCCTCCCGGCGTCAGCCCGGCCGCGACCCGAGCGAGCGGCGCGCGGAGCCCCGGCCCACTGCGGGCGGCGGGCGGCGGGCGGCGGGCGGCTGACGCAAGCCCCGGGGGCGCGCGCGGACGTGACGCTGGGACACGTGTGCCGCCGCCCGGCGCGCGGGGACAGGCAGTCACCCCGGCCGGCGCCGGCTCCTCCCGGCTCCAGCTGGCAGCGGGGCCGCCCAGCCCCGGGCGCCGCCCGCTCGCTCGCTCCGCGGCCCAGCCGCGCCCTGCACGCCGCACGCCACGCGCCGCGCGGGGTCACCTTTTCCGGGGAGGCGTCGCGAAGTCCTCTGGCCACACCCCGGGGAGCCTCGCCGACGCGAGCCCCCGGCTGGATGCAGAAGGGCGCCTCGGAGCCGAGCGGGGGGCAAGGGCGGGGCGGGGCGGGGCGCGAGCGGCCCCGACGGGCCGGGAAAACCCAGAGGTGGCTATTTTCGCGGCTGAGTCACCAGTGCGTAGGGGAAGCGTGCGAGCTGGCGGCGGGGCCTCGTCCCGGTTCTGCGGCGCCCCGGGCGGGCGGAGGGCTGTGAGGTCGGCCGCTCCTACCCCCGCCCCGCCAGCGCGCGGAGTTCCTGCAACCGCGGCCTCGTAAAAGCTCCCTTCAGCTGAGCGACTCTGACTTAAGCAAAGGGTAGGGAGGGAGTCCGCGGGCAGAGCTGGCGAGGAGAGCACGAGGTCACCCGGGCGCCACCGAGAGTGAGGGATACTTGGGGGACCTTCCAGTACTAAGCCGGGAGCCCTGGTCGCAAGACCAGGCCCAACTCCAGGGCACAGAGCGAGTTGCAGGACTCGCCTCTCGCCAGCTCCGGAGGTTCTTCCGCAGGCTAAAACGTGTACAGTGCTCCGAGTTAACGACGTTGTGCGAAAACTTTACTTGAGCTTGGACTTGGGGAAGAGTCTACCTACCTGGAAATGGGTACTCTTTGTAGGAGAGACAAGGATAATGAAAGACCGTTAGGATTGTCCGAAAAATCATGCCCTCCACTTGCCATCTATGTGACTTTGGACAAGTTCTTTAATTTCTCTGGTCATCAGTTCCCTTATCTGTAACAGTGAATAAAAAATACTTGGCTTACAGGTTGGGTACTGAGGATTAAATGAATATGATATATGCCAGGCTTTTAGAACCTGGGTCTTGGGATGATGTTGCTTAATCATTACCTGTTTTTTAAACTTAATAAATGTTTAATGTCAGTATTGTGAATATGAGTGAATTGAGTCTGTGCAAGAGACATTTCGTTAGAACTCAGAAGAAACAAAGTCAAGCTTAAAAGAGAGCTAGAGAGACGACGCATGGATTTGGTCTAACTTGATTTAAAGCTTTAAAAACCAGTAAATATAGATGTCATTCAATCAGCCAGCATGCGCCTTCTGATCATTTACATGTTGTACACCAACTATTGCTCAGGCTCTGATAATTTCTCATTCACAGTCTCGTTAAGGAGGCAGAGCCAGTAACCACTGAGGAGAGGATTTCTTCGCCTGGGGAAGAGATGGGAAGGGAAGACGTGGAGCCTTGGGACCTGGGAGGGCGTGCGGGGAGAGCAGGGTGCGGGCCTGACGGATGGGCAACCTCGGTGGCTGAGCAAGGCATTTACCACAGCGACCCGGGAAGAACCCATTTCAGATGTTTGGAAGCTCTGCAACACGGCTGAACTTGAATTTGTGGATCGGAGCTGGGGAGAAAGAAGATAAAGTAATAATGACCATTATTTATTGTAGTCACACATGGCTTTGAGTATTTTGTAACCATCTTGCAGGGTGGATACTGTTGTTACAGACTTCTTTACAGTTGAAACAGGCAGAGGTTAGTTTGCTCAGGTTACAACTCTCCGCTGGGAACCTGCCCCAGAGCCGCTTAGCTTAAGCCTAAACTATCCCCCCCTTCATTTTGCCTAACTCTGCTTTCAGACTAGACAGAATATTACAGTCATCTCAACCATCAGGTGTATCGTCTGTGACGAAGCAGTGCCTTGTGCGGGCAAACTTTAGGTCCATTCTTTAGTTAGCTACCAATGAGGAGAAAAGATAAATCACATTCAATTCTCTTTTCACTTTTTCATTGCAAGAGAACATAAGAGATGATTAAAAAAACAAAAAAACTAGTTTCACTCTTATTGGAGCAAATGTGATAGTTTCCACTTAGTTTAAAACTCCAACAATTGGAATTTGACTGGAATGTATTTTCTTTCGGTCCCTTTTGTCCTCTCTGCGAAAGAGCCCGCATCCCCAGGGCTGGATTGTCCTCTTTGGAGAAGTGAGATCCTCACCTTGCTTCCTTGAGCTTTCTATGATAACTAGACAGACTTTGGTCATTCTGAAAGCAATTTGGTTTTGGAAGGAGGGTTTAAACCAAGTACAGGAAAAGCAAGTCTCTGCAGAAAACAATTTTTTTTTTTCTAAAAATGTGACGAACTCATCCACTCTTACCTTAGTATATGCCTTCTTGGTGTAGAGAACTTTTTTCTTCCTACGTTGTTGATGTCGTTGCAGTCCCAATTAAGTAGACCAGGATAATTAAACAAGAGCCAGAGCTCAGGGCAGTTGCTGACGGTAACCTGCTGTTGGAGCCAAATCAGTGACCTTTCTGGACGGACAGGCTGGTCTTTCCAGTTCTATCTTCCTCTTTCCCAGGGGTGCCTCAGTCAGAGAAAGATAGCCTTTGCTTGGTGAGCATGTTAGCCAAGGCTCTTCTACAGGAAGGGCAGCCAGCGCAAGGCCTCTACTGAGAGCGTTCGCAGGGTGTGCTGCACTGAGTTGTTTCGAGGTTTATTTGCCCTTGTGGGTGTTGTGTGTCTCCATTTAATGGGTGACCATGGTCTGGGCGAAGAAGGCCCATCTCTCCTAATTTCCAGATTCATGATTCATTTTCCGTCTGCTTGCTGCCAGGTTAACCCTCTTCTCTCACTGAGTCACAGATTATGAATGTCAAGCAACTCTCTCTATAACCATCCTATTCTGTGCTAACTTTTAAAACTTAGGGTGTACAGAGTAGTTTTCCTTTCCATAAAATGGCAGGGTGAGTTTTAAACAACTCACAGATGAGGGCCTCAGTTTACCTAAACTGGTGAGCAGAGTAAGAAAGTTTCCAGCTCTGCAGATGAGCTTTTGTCCTTCTTTCTGTAACTTACAAATTGTGTGGTTTTGCAGATTGAGCAACTTCTGCCACTGGGTGAGTGCTTTGCATTTGCAGAGGAACATGTGATTGGCTTGTTAAAAGGTGACTTGGGTGTGTGTTGGAGCTTGGAAATTTCTGATATGGGGAAACCTCAAGGGAAATTTGAAGGTGACTGTGTGGCTCCCTGGCAGTTATGCTAACTTTATAAAGTACTTCTGTTTCAAGGTAATTTTCATATATTCAATTTGCTTTTGAGTATTTTTGAGTCATTTAGCAGTCACTGTGGACTTAGTAATGTGTGCTGCACAGAGTAGGTCCATAGATTTTTCTTTACTTTCCATCTGCTTAGCTAAGGTTTCACTAGTGCTCTCCTATTGCTAGGTATGGCTCTAACTACACCTTTTAATTCTTTTAACCCTCATATTGTCTTTTCTGAGGGAAATGTTTACAAATGACAAAACTGAAGTACAAAAGCCAAGTCACTTGTAACTTTTTCTTTTCTGAGATAGCATCTTGCTATGTAGTTCAGAGTGGCCTTAAACTCACTGAGTAGCCTCGACTAACCTTGAATTCAGAGGGATCTTCCTGCGTCAGCCTCTTGAATCCTGGGATTACAAGGGTGTGCCACCATGCCTGGGGTAACTGTCACTGTTAAGAGGGTTCCCAGGTGCACCTGTGTCATTCTTCCCTTTAGTGAGGGCCCATCTTGCTTTAAATGAGCAAAATATAGCTGAAGGAATAGAATGTCACTCCTGAGATTGGGTTACAAAAAGACTAAGATTCCTGTCTTGCTCAGTGTCTTATTCAGCATGAGTTGCTGTAATACAATAAATTGGGTGACATAAACAACATTTATTTCTCACAGTGGTGGAAGACTGGAGATTCCATGTCTAGTTAGTGTCTGGTTCACAGATCTCAGTCTTTCTGCTGTGCATTCCACACAGTGAGATGCTCCTTGGGATTCTTATTAAGTCGTTAATTCTATTCATGAAGACTCCACCCTGACAACCTTGTCTAATACTAATTATCTCCCAAAGAATCCACCTCTTAGTACTACCACATTAGTAAGTAAAGTTTAAACGCTGTACTTTTGGGAGTAGGTGATCATTAGTTGTGGAATACTTTCGGAAGGAAGGCAGCTAGCTCGCTGGGAGTGGCCCTAGGCAAAAGCCCTCATGACAAGCAGAAGCCAACAAACTCATACTTGTGTTGATTATGTAAAAAGAACCATATAAATAAAATGATCGCATCTTTATCTGTGTGTGTAAAAGGGTCTGGGAGATGATGAGCCTCTGACAGTGATTGCCGCCAGCCAGGGGAACGTGAAAGGATATTGAAGTTTTACTTGATGTTTTCTGTTTTCTGGAGGATTTTTCTCCTTTTCTTTGCTTGCTTTTTAAAATGTTTTAAATTCTTTTTCCCTTTTATGCCATGTGAATTTGTTTATGTACATCTTGTATTAAAAAATAGTGTTGTCCTTGACTTTTGGGGTTATTTTAGCATAGGATTTTCGTATTTAGCTGTGGAGTTGGTACTAAGAATAAGTGATGCATAGAAGATTGGCCAGCCAGCTAGACAAGGTGGGCCTTATGCTGGCAAGGAGAAGACCTGACGTTTCCGCCAGGTTTTTAAAGTATGACAGATGACTTGCTGATATTGATATTTTAATAAGAATAATTCAGAGAAAGTGTAAAAAAAGCTTCCTGAGTCAAGTCAAGGTTCAGTCCTGGGATGAAGGAGGGAAAAACAGGGCATCAAGTGTGTGTAACAGTCAGCTGACCAAAGACAAAGATTTATTCAGTCAGTAGTGTCACTTTGAGGACAAGGATAAAAGCAAAGCCATGACTTCTTGGGAGTTAGAGGTCCAGAAGGTAACACCCTATAGAGTGTGTACATCAGACGTCCTTCTTAGCATATTACATTTGCTGCTTAAAGCAGGAGGTATGTGCTATTATCAGTTTTGCATATAAGCAAAATAAGGACCTTGGAGGTCACACAGCTTGTTGGGGCAGGACCGCAGCCTGGTTCAGGCTGTCTTGGTGCCTCTCGGTTGTACTGCCAGCATCCTGTATACAAGATAATAAACCCATCAACATTTCCTGGACAAGTATGAAGATCTCAAGAGAATGGGAAGCAGGAATGTGACAAGCAAAGGAGGGATTAGAAACTGAAGTCTAGAGAGAGAAGACCAAATACTTGAAGGAGAGGGCTGCTAGAACTGATCTCCCGTGAAGGTCTCATGTCCTCTTTTCTTATATACCACCCCAACCAGATCCTATTGTCCTCCCCTTGCTGAACTTGCTCTTGAAGAGGGTGGCGTGTCAGCCATCTCTCTCAGGACTGTTCTTAGATCTCTATCCCTAGTGAGACAAGCAGCCCTTGGGCTTCATTGGGAAGTGGAGAAAGGCAGAAGAAAAGAGACCCCAATAGTTCCCTGCTCTCCGGCCACATCAGCCAGCTCCAGAACAGAACAGGGAACACTAAGAACCAGCAAACCGCTAGAACCTGAAAGTGTCAAATAATACAGTTTTCTCTTTCCACAAGAGTTTTGTTACATTACAAAAAAAAATAACAGGTGGCCAGTCATTGAGTTTGAGGAATAAGATGGTAGTAAAAGGATGTCTCTGACTGATAGAAAACAGGTGAGTTTTTTTTAAAAAAGCCCCATCTATGACTATATAAGACTTTGGAACATCTAGATACAAGCCACAACAGCAGTAAAAGACATTTGACTTGAAGCAGTAAGGGCTGAGTTTAAATGTTAAAATGAGAACCTTTTGTTGAAGGGAATTGAACACTAAATAATAAGATGCTAACCATTTACCAGGCATTCTTCAGGTATAAAGGAAATGTTTACTGCGTCCCTCACCTTGGGTTAGGCCTGCCTTGTATCCTTTTGATTGCAGAAGACAGAACTTATTTCAAAGTGATTCGGGATGTCTCATGTAGAGAAAAGGTAGGGTACTGTCAGCAGAACCAAGAACCTAGAATTGGGAGCTGGAGAGCCCTGATAAGCAGGCAGCTTTCTAATTCCTGCTCGTGAAGATCCTAGTCAGTACTTCTTTCTGCAAATCACTGATTTCCAGAACACAGGGTCATAAGAAAGGAGCCTGCAGATTCTGAAGTCCTGGGCTTCCTTCTGGCTTCCTCTCCCGAAGGATAAGGCACTGCTGGATCTTAGATTCAAGCCTGGATCTCATGAGAGAGGATTCGATTAGCCTGCCTAGATGAGGTGGCCATTCCCAGTCACTGCCCAGGCAAAGCCCACTTAGGGAAAAACATGGCTGCCAACTTGTGAGTGCATAAAAAGAATTCTAAGAAGGGCAATTTAGTGCTGGCTGGCTGGGTGCTCAAAGTTGTCTATTTTGTGTTGTATGCCATGACCTCTGGCTTCTAAGCACTTCTTTTCCATTGGGAAAATTGAAAAGGGAGTTAGGTTTACCTCAAACAATGTAGAGTGTTTGATTTTTGTGGAAAGAATTTTGAGTTTATGATGGGAGTATTGATGTTGACTTTGTAGAAGCATATGGCTTTGGGTCTTCAAGGGCATGGTTATTTCAAATGAGAACAGCAGACTCATGGGTTTCTAAAAGGAGTGAGTGAAGGCAGTAAAAACATTTGACTTGAGCAGTGAGGGTTGAGATTGATGGTAAAATGGGAACTTTATGTTGAAGGGAATTGAACTTTAAATAAATTAGTTTAGACTTGAAATTAAGGAAACTATGATTCAAGTGGAAACTGGATATGTTCTTGAGCCATAAGGACTTGGAGTTGAACCTGTACTTCCTCACAGGTTATGACTTGGGCAAGTTCTTTAACATGAGAATCTTAGTATCCCCACTTAGAAATTTATAATAATAGTACAAACATGTAGTAGCCATCTGTTGTTTTTGTCTGTAAAGCATTCATTCCCTTTATTGATAAATGCTCCTCATGACACCTCAGGGAATCACTCACTAGTCCGGGTTAGATTGACTTTGCTTTGTAGTTCTAGCACATGACCTGGCCACGGCTGCCATAGCATCTATTTTAAGAGAGCTGCTGGAAATTGTTGATATTATCATGTGAATGGGGCTTTGTTACTTGTGGATCTTTATGTACCATACAGAATTGTTCAACTGTACAAAGGTGCTCTGACTTTGGCTAACTAGGGCATTCTAACCTCTGGCTACAGATCATGGAAAGGAAAGGGATTCCCTTAGGCCAGGGGGAAGCAACCACAAAACACAAGATTCTGTCTAAGCATGATATTAATACGGGAAAAAAGAGCTGAGAAGAGAGGCATAAATTCATCACATGAGGTCCTTGATCTAACCATACCTGAAGCTATATTCAATATATTACTACATAATTATATATATATATTTAATATATTATTATTACATAATTATTACATAATTATTGAGCGAGATAGGCTTCCTATCTGAGGCTTCCTTTTGCCCTGTACATGTTGCTGAATATGCAAGGCCATGACCACTCTTTACCTCAATTAGTTTGTAGCAGTCTTCTGTGAGGAATTCAGTGCATTTTCCCTGTTGGACAGAAAGCAAGCTTTCTTATTGCTGGAGATAAGAACAGTGATTTCCACATATTCAATGTTTCTGAGCTGCAGTGTTGATGTATTGTGTGCAAAATATCCATCTGATCTGTACTGTGTTACCCCGAAAGCGCTCAGAATGAAGGGATGAAATTGTGCTATGCTTGGACTGCTGAGTAACAAGTCCTTGATCTCTCACCCAGAAGTTATGTGTCTTCTGCCACTATTCATAAAGTAGTAACAGGTTAGTTTGTTGGCTTATGAATAGAGTAAAATTAAATGCCTGATATGACAAGAATTGTTTACCCATTTTGTTCTTAGGGCATAAAGAATTGTGGTTTGTTTTTTTCATTTTACAATGGAAAGTTATACCCAATTGTTTCCCTTATCTGTGAACATTTCTTACTTATTTTGAGTTCTCACGAATATGTGGTTTCATAATAGATTGTTTTATTAAATAATTATTGAATTTTAATTAAGATATAATAAGCTACTCACTTAAAATATATAATTCGATACTTTTTGATGTGGCTACACCAGTGAAGCCACTACAATTAAGGTAATAAACATAGGTTACTTTTGCTTTTATCACTCATAGTTAAGCTTTTTATTATGGAAATATTTAAGCAAGCATAGTAATAAAGAAAGCAATAAACTCTCATCAGTTATCAGTTATCAGAAATGCTGCTATTTTTCTTTTATCTACCTCCTTCCTATTTTTTGGGTTAGGATTTAAAAATTTCAGAGATGATATTGTTTCACATTTAAATATCTCAGCCTATATCTTTAATGAATAAGGTCTTTTTGCTTTACTGTAATGATAGTAGTATCACAATGAAAGCCACAATAATTAATATCATCAAAAGACATTCTCTGATATTAATTTATCCATTTGACTACAAGAATGTCTTTAGTTTGTTTTTTCAAATCAAGATTCAATCAGATGCTAAGTGTGGCAGCACATATTTATTATCCCAGTACTCTGGGAGACTGAGGTGCAAGGATTCCAAGTTTGAGCCCAGGCTAAACTGAAAAAAGCTTCAACCAGAGACCATTTAACATGTACCTTCAGAATCTATTAACCATAAGAATTATCTCACCTTTGTATTCTCCTCTGCTATTTCTTTATTGAAGAAAGCGAGTCATTGTATAAAAATTTGCTTACTCCAGGTTTGGCAAATTGCATCCTCTGACGGAGCCAGGCATCATTCTCTCTTATACCCCTAGTACAAGACTGGGTCTAGAACTGTGCTGGCCCTCAGGAGTCATCAGCCACGTGTGGTGACTGAGCATTTTAAGTGTGTTTGATCTGGACTGAGATGTGCAGTGAATATAAAATGTACACCAGAGGGCTGGGGATTTAGCTCAGTGGTTCTGGCACCTGCCTTGCAAGCACAAGGGCCCAGTTCGATCCACGTAACCACATACAGCAATGCTGGGTGTGGAGACTCACACCCACCAGCAATCAGAGGCACATACCACAGTGCCAGGTGTGTTGGCTCATGCCTATAGTCCCAGCACTTGGTAGGCAGAGGCAGGAGGATTACTATGAGTTCAAGGCTGAGCTCAGAGCCATTCTGAACTGCAAAAGTGAGACCCTGTCTCAAAAAAAAAGAAGAAAAAACATAATTATATATATATATATATATATATATATATATATATATATATATATCCCAGATTCCAAAGATAACTATGAAAAAAGATTGGATAATATTTTATTACTTTGTAATGTTGATCATACATTAATTATATTTGGGATATATTAAAATATATTTAAAATTAATTTTAATTTTACTTTCTGCTTTGCTTTTTGGATGTGACTGTTAGAAAGTTCAGGTGACACCTGCAGCTTGTATTTCTATTGGGCATTGTTGGTGCTGAGTGAGCTGGAGGTGAGGAGGGAAGTTTCTTGCACGACATCTGGAAGAGTGGTAGTCAGTGAGGGTTAATTGCCATCCTGGGAGTGCTGTTGAGCTTGCTCACTGGGGAGAAAGGGAAATTCAGGGCCTGCTTGGGGACATCCTGGCACTCACAGGTCAAATTTTGTTGTTGCATTGAGCATCACCGTATTCAAAGAACACCAACACTGTGCCAGAGCACCTGATGACAGTCACAGAGCAAGATAAAAACAAGGAATCCTTTATTATAAGTGAACACACACATAAAGAGCCCCATCCGAGCCCCAGGTTATTGTTCTTTCAAGACTTCAGTGAATGGCGGTTGCTTCTTTACCAGTTTCAGCTTTAGCTTCACTTTTTTTCTTCTGCCATTTAGATTAGAATTAAAATTCTCAGTAATTGTCACCCATTTCCTGACAGCATTTAATTAAGAGCAAAGCTTTGTTTCCTTGCACTTTCCCCCAAATTATTCCAAGCCTGACTCTCGTAAGTACTCTGTAACATGCTCTGTGGAGAACTCCGTGACTCCCTTTGGTATTTATTGGCTTTTGTGTTGCAATGACATCATAGACGCATTTCAACTCTGCCTTTGTTTCAGGAGGGTTGACAATGGTCTAGGTTGTATTGGAGCCTCATCTTTCCATCACAGTGTTTACTGGATAGATTTTTAAATGGATATCCAGCAATACAGATATTTGGAGGATTACAGTTAACACCGATTTATGACCCTTATGAAACTGGGCACATCAGTCTAAAAAATTATTGAAAATTTTTACATAGAGGCAGAGGCCAAAACTCATTAGGTCATTATGTTAGTTTGGTATGGAGATCATGAAAAGATACCACAGCC
>PVIR01013680.1:0-41840 GCA_004026965.1 Petromus typicus
ATTATTTAAGGAAAGTATATTGCAGGTATGAGAAAGAAAAAGCCTATAGACTTGCCAGAGTGTGCCTTGAGGTGACACGAGAAAATCACAGTTGGCGTCACTGATGTAAATCTGTTGGTCTAAGCATAACCAGATAGTATTAGTGAAAGTAGTCCTATTTTAATACTTAACAATCTGCTTTTTTAAAAAACACCTACTGAATTCTAATTATTGCTGACATGACAAGGTCAGCAATATAAAACAAAATCCTCTATGGTCTGGAAGGATGATTACTGTCTAGCAAATAATTAGAAGATAGAAGGAAAAGCAAGAAGACAAGGGATGTTATGAGAAGTCTCACCAGAGCTGATAACAGAGATATTGGACCCTAGAGACACTGGCCCCTTGCAGAGAAAGTTAGTGAACAGTGATGAACAAATGTGTTAATAAGTTGAAATACAAGAAAAAGAAATTTGGCAGGAGAATAAAATCTATGTCAAAATGATGATCATATATTGTAGGTAATTACAAGTGCCACAGGTGGCAAATGAGAGGCTGTGTGTGTATCTCTATATATCTATATCTATCTATGTATCTATATACATATTGTGTGCATGTGTGCATTTTAAGAGAGAGATTCAGAGAATATCTATGTGAGGCAATTCATACAAGAATACTCTGGTTAATATGTTGAGAAATAAATGGCCAAGAACAAGATGGAAAGCAGAAAGAAAATTGAGAAAATTTTCATGGGTATTTTTAGTTTAGTGGAATGGACCATCCAAAACTGGATGAAATCGAATTACTCAGTATGGTAGTTCAACTAAAATGAGAATCTTTCCTGTTTTCTGTCCTGTTATGATGAGGAAATTATGAATGACATCTAGTATTCCCTCTTTCAGTGGAGGTCCTGCTCAAAAATTAGTAATGTCAATGGTTCATATAATGAAAGAGAAAGAAATGAAATCTCAGAAGTCACTATATAAAGATAATTATACATTTTTATGTCTTTACTTGGTAAAGAAGAGAGTGGGGTTGAAACTACCTATACTTGCTCTTCAATTCCAAAGTTGACCTCAACACCTAAAATGTGTGAAGTAAAAAGGAAAAAGGAAGGAAGAATTGGCAATGTGACCAACTATCAACAAAGAGATTTAGTCATGACTTCTTATCATTGGTTAAGGAAATTAATATTTAGAAATCAAAAAGAGAGACCTTAATATCACCACCATTACTAAAGTGCAAATTTCCAAAAGGAAACAATGAGTCTTGGAAAATCAAACACTAATAACCAACCTGGCCTTATAATTACACTTAGGTATACAATAAAACCAAAGCAGAGAATAGAGTAATGACTATTTCTAAAAATAAAATAAGAAAAATGATACTCAGTCGTATAAAATAAAATCATAAGTAAAAAGAAGATGAAAATGAAATGGAATTGTTTTCAATGGTTTTAAAATTAAGCCCAAGTCAAATGAACAAGCAGAACAAAAATAACACAGAATAAACACATAAAAGTCCTGAAAGCAAGGGCAGGCTTACTTACCTAAAAACGTCCCAATTGCCTACTTAACATCTCCGGCAGTATCACCTGTGGTAGTTATGGCACAGTTAATATGCCATACATTGTCCTGGAGGAATGGTCCATTAACCCACTCCGGTTCGCAAGGATAGTCTAGTTTGCCAAAGTAGGCACCAGGGACCCTCCCTGGTCACAGCGCTAAGGACTTGGAGCAAGGGGTAAATAAAGTGCAGGATGAAGTTCAAAGGAAAAATGGTTCTGCACAGGTAGTTTTTCAAATTTCTATGGGAAAGTATTTGTGAAGAATGATGGCTGGACTGTGCTTGAAGTTTATGTTCCAATAAGCAGCTCCTTGGATGTACTTTGCAGTAATTCCTAGGGAGCATGTCGGTTATTCATTTATAACACCTACACTCCACAGAGAGTAAGAAATGTTTCCTTTACATTTTTCCTTGTAATTAAGAAAGCAACTCTCCCTTCATTAAGCTCTTGGCCTAGACAGCGTTCATTATATTGCATATTTCAAATCATTGGTCCATTGAGAATTGTTTGAATAACACTTGGACTTCAGAAACAGTTAAGAAAACAAGAAGGAGATAATGCAAATAAGCAAGAAACCAGGAGATTACTCTGGGACACACAGTGATAATCTCATTTAGTTGAGTCAAACCATCTGGCTGCTATAGTCTGTGGAGAAGCTAGTGTTATCCACAAGCTAGTGTTATCCAGTATTTAATCTTATGTAGCAAGGTCTTTGGACAAGATATGCTCTACTTCATGGTTCAGCTTTGTGTAACCAAGGAACAAATATTTACCAGATCTTACATAGACTTCAAATTAACATACTGGCCTAAGGCCTGTGATTAATGAGACTATGTCAGAACAACCGTGCTATGGATGATTAATACTGAGAAGTATAAGCCACTGAATTAATAATATATCTCTGCCAACCACTAATAATCATTTCTATCAGCTGTGGCTTCTCTGTAATAAAAAGCACTAAAATGCTTAAGCTTCTAAAAGTTTGCTAAAACTTAATGAAAAAACAACATTTCCAATATCTATAAGCAACATTTCTCTGAACCACTCACTGGCAATGTTACAATAAAATAATGTATATTATAATAAAATAATGTATATTCTACAAACTAATGTTATATGAGAATACAGTCAAGGTGACTATTGATTTTGATGGAGGGACTTTGAATCTGTCTTCTAGTAGTAGATTAGTAAATAGAATGAATCCCTTCAAAGTGATAACTGAGTGATACTATAGTATCAATATCTGAATTAAAATAATGGTTTTTTAAAATTATTACTTATCTGTAAAGTTAGAATATATCTATTAAGAATCCTAAATTATATATACTTTGATTTCTCAAACATAATAGTTTTGCAAATTGTATTATATTTTCATGCATTTAAACATAAAAGACTTTGTTCCTTTTAAGCTAAAAAGTGACAATTTCATAGAGCTTAAATCGCATTTTCAGTATTTCACATTAAGACATTTTCTTATTTGTTTTAGACTTACTTACAGGCAAACCTATTTTCCCAAAGTCAGATAGAAGAAATGTGTCTCTGTTATGTGTTAATTAAAGATTACAATATTCACTCTGAGTCAAAAAATAATATCAACTTTAAAAACTCTCAAATCTAGTTTGACTGAGAAAATATGTCAAATACAGAAAAAATATTTCATATTAGAGTTAAATCACTACGTATATTATGTCCATTAGTCTGTAAATTATTCCCATCAGTAAATTTTATTTGGTGGGTAGTTTTAATTTTATTTTAATAGCTTCTCCACTTGATTCCAAAATTATTACATATACCTGTTAAGTGAAAATAAATTTATCTTTGTCATTGAAAATAAAAAATATTTCATGCAAAATCTGACTTTTATCCTTAGTTTATAACAGTATTTTAAATCTCAGTACCAGTGTTATCTTTGGTATAAGAAGTTAAATTAAGCCTCAGGTCTTCATAAATCTGAATAAGAAAAAAGTGAAACCCGGGTCCAGAAAGTTTTAATGTTTAAGGAAAATTTATTTTCAAAACTTCAACTTAGTATAAGTATAGTATGAAAGGTTTGTTATATCCTATGAAATGTGTGTTTTGGAGCATTTATTTTAGAAATATCATGCACTTCCAATGCTACGATATTTTCCTAAGAAATATGATACACTTATATATTGATGGAAGAGATCCACTTAGATTGCAATAAAACAGAAAACCACTTGGATTAGCTAATACAAACACAGAAAAATTTGCTTAGGAATGGTAGTATATGTAAATGCAAGACTTTTAGGAGGCTGGAGGGTGGGGTTGGTGGGGGATGTTATTAGTGGTGTCAAGCTTGTTGAGCCTGGAAAACTTACAGAGAACATGTCTCAAAATTTAAAAAACAATAATAAATAAAAGAATGGATGTGGAAAATTGTGCAAAATTCAGTGCAAAACTGCTGGTTCAGTCTCCACTACCAACCAAACCCAGCAAAGATATCCATTACCACCACGAACAAAAAAGAAGAAACAGAAATGTCCTGTTGGGATATAGAGAGGATTTGCAGAACTTGAGAAAAAGGAAAAGCAATAGAGACATAAGAATCTGCAGGCAGTAAGAAATGGAAACTAGGCCGGGGATTTAGCTCAGTGGTTCTGGCGCTTGTCTTGCAAGTGCAAGGCCCTGGGTTTGATCCTGGTAACCACATACAACAATACTAGGCATGGAGACTCACAGCCACCAGCAATCAGAATCACACATCACAGTGCTGGGCATGATGGCTCACACCTGTAATCCCAGCACTTGAGCAACAGAGGCAGGAGGATTGCTGTGAACTCAAGGCTGAGCTCAGGGCCAGCCTGAACTACAAAAAGTGAGACCCTGTCTCAAAAAAAAAAAAAAAAAAAAAAAAAAAGAGAGAGAGAAAGAAAGAGAGAAAGGAAGGAAGGAAGGAAGGAAGGAAGGAAGGAAGGAAGAAAGAAAGAAAGAAAGAAAGAAAGAAAGAAAGAAAGAAAGAAAGAAAGAAAGAGCAAAAAAAAAAAAATGGAAGCAATTTGCCTTGGGCCCTGATTCCTTCACTCCTTCATAGACTGGCTTTCCCTTCTCTCTACTCCTACAAGTTAAGTTCATGAACCAAAGTCCTTCTGTGTATTTTTCAGATATGTGATTAATATTCATTTTTATATTAATATTTGACACATTTAGTGAACACAAATAATTAAAGTGGGAAGAGGGGATTCTGAGTGAATCATTTTGTTTAGGAACAATTTTGCAGTACTAAGTAGTTTTGAGATAAGCTTAAACCTTTGGAATAAGGAAAATAACAGAAATGATGTCCACGTACCACAGGTAACGTCAGAAATACCATTGTTAAAATTTGTTTTCCTTGAAAAATTTGAGAACCCTAAATTGCACTGATTCTTGATATATTTTCAATCTAGTACATTTTCAACCACAGTAGTAAAAGCGATAAGGGAACTATGACTCAGGACTTACTGTGTACCAAGAGTACAAATATTAAATGTATATCCTATTTCATTAAACCCTCTAGATACCAGATATAATTGTGTCCCTTCAGGTGCCTTTTAACAGAAAACCACTTAGAATGACTAACGCAAAAACCTGAAATTTGGCTAGTTGTGGTTATGTATGTAAATACCAGAGTTCTGGGAGACTGAGGCAGGGACTGAAGCTCAGAGATACGAAGGAATTTGTGGAAAGCTAGTATCTATCTATATCTATCTATCTATCTATCTATCTATGTTTTAGTATATGTGCTGCCGAAGTGGGCACTAGTTATGTGTATGTTTTAGTTTTGCATAATTAGTCTTTACATTTTGTTAATAAACAGAGATGTCCAGATTCTAATTATCTTTCTCTTACCTCCATCAGTATGAACTTTCTGTTACAGAGAATGTCCGACATCTTCTGCTTCTTGGCTGACGGGAATATGAAAGGCTTGAACTTTGCTAAAGCTGGTGCTAAAAGAATGCTTGATTATTGCTTGAAATGCTGCCTCTGAAATATTCCTTCTAAGGCATTCCTTTATTCCCAAGAAAGCCTGTTGAGGAAAGTATGAGCCTATGAGTTATTAATAAATGAATGTCATACTACTTTCCAATCTGACAGCATCAAGATCCTTTGGAGAATGAAGACAGATGTTGCCAAAAAAGGAAAGGCAGGTAAATCAGAACGCTCAGAGGAAAGACTTGCCACGAAAAGCAACTTAAGACTATATAGATGCTCTTTTCCGCATGTTCACTGTACATGAAAGGCCGGTGGATGTGATTCTAATTCAGTAACTCTCCTCCCTCGGGTTATGGATGGTTTTCTACCTCGACTGAGCAATCTTCTTTCTTCACATGTTGAGTTCTCTAGAATGTTTTAAAGAAATCAGGTTGTGCAAAAATCTTGGTGAATTTTACAAAAAGAGAAATGAATAAGTTCAAGATTACTTTTTAAATTACTGATGGCATTAGAAAGAATAATTCAGCATTACTTGACAGGGATTGTGTTACTTTAGAATTTTATCATTCTGTAAACAATAAGTAAAAGAACTGAAGAAAAAAAACATTTAATGGCTTACATTTCTCACAATAGGAGTTTACATCTACTCGCTTTAAGAAATGTAGAGGCTTATGATGATGTGTATGCTAATTACACTGAATTCGCCATATACCTGATGGACACATGAATTGAGTCATTCATTCCATTTTATCTGATACATCTGTGCAAAAATACTGTGCCAATCAAAAACAAAATAATTGAAAAGTTGAATGATTAGAGTTCTTTATAAGCTAGAAAGAAAACCGTTCTTTTTAAATGAATCAAGTTAAAAGAACACTCACTTAAGGAAGCTTTAAATATTACTGTTAAACTTTTGTGTAATTCTTTCATCCGATTAACGTAAAGTAGCCCTCCTGGAAAGGGTTTTCTAGTTGAGAGTTCTGCAAGGCAGAAACTTCATTGTACAGAAACTCTGGCTATGCGTAGAATCACATCATGTGCTCTCATCCTATGAACCTGCAATTATTAATCCTCTGTGTGTAGTGCATAAAATGTGTTACTTCACGTAGGAGGACTATAAAGAGAGAACAAAGACCTGTAAAGTGTCGAGGGAAGAGAATCTCAGGTCTATTTCGTTGATTAACAGCCCTTAATCAGTAGGAAAATTGCAGGAAAGAAACTGTAACCCAAGACAGAGCTCTTTCCTCCAAATTGCGCGGCATTGAGAGTAAGTGGGACAAAATTCAGATGAAAAGTTAAGTCACCGTGGCCGGAGATATAAAAACACATCATGATCTCAGTATTCTTCTCTTGCTGCTGAGTGTTTAGGGAAGGCATTTAACTCACAAAGTTACTCTCTAATGATTAGAAACTCTTACCTGGCTTCCGAAATCTATTTCAGACATGTGTTTGGCCACAAAACAATTGATAGGATCCGGTTGGTGCACAGGATAAACAACTCCACCTTAGCAGGGTGAGCAGGACACGACATAGCACACACGCCACCTAGTGGGCGCTCACGGTAAACTCCTCTTTTTTTTTTTTTTTTTTTTTTTTAGGTTTTTTGAGACAGGGTCTCGCTTTGTGGTTCAGGCTGGCCCTGAGCTCAGCCTCAAACTCACATTACAGCAATCCTCCTGACTCTGCCTCCCAAGTGATGGGATGACAGGCGTGAGCCACCACGCCCGGTGCTGGTTGCTGCTGGGCGTGAGTCGCCACACCCAGTGTGGTATGTGGTTACCGGGGATCGAACCCGGGTCCTTTTTCTTGCTAGACAGTCGCCGGAACCACTGAGCTAACTCCCCGGCTAACCTCCTCTTCTTTTTATTAAACCGTTCTAATGTTCATAATGTAAAGCGAAAATGCATGCCGTGCATACGTGTTTATCGCTGCGTGTGTTGTCTGACTTTATGTTCAAAATTTTTCTAGAGTATATTTTACAACATAAGTGTGAAATTTTGAACAGACGAACGTGAAATCTTGATTAGATCAAATTAATCAAGTCATATCTGGCAAAGATGTAAAAGTTTAAGCTGATGATTCCCCTTTCTTGTATGATCATCAACTAACCTTGGGATCATTTGCAACATCCAGGATCCCACATGAGACAGGGGTGGATGCTGCCCCCTCCCATTGCCTTTGGTTTTGAAAGAAAATTCCAGTTAGCTATTAACTGACAAGAACTACTGCAGTTTTCTCTGCTAGCCCCTGTCTGGCATCTATCCTCAGAGTAATCTTTCAAAGCCCAAGAAATCTCTAAGGTTGGGAATTTAAGTACGAGAACAAACCAAAGAGCGATAATTAGGATTTTCATGGATTCCTGACACTGAGACAGCTACCAGTCAGCTGATTTCTAATGCTGGCCACAGCCATGTGATCCATTTGATCATCTGGCACATCAAGGCCACCTTCACCACATAGTGATCATCATCAAAAGTGAAGATTCAGAGCAATGGGCAGGCTCTTCACTGTTCATTATGTCTGCTGCCTAAGTTTAGGACGGGTTGGTGCTTGACAGTATCCATAGACCACCATTTATTAAATCTTCTCTACTTGGCCCTTAGAAGTATCACGGTGGCTGTGGCCACAAAATAGGCTCATGTGATAGATTTCCTCAGTGACCTTCCCCTGTGTCACGTGTGCACAGAGTGAGTTACTCGAAAGTGTAACCAGATACAAACACTGTCTCTGTCTCTCTGACTAGAGTGCCTTCCTCTTACCTGTAATAGAGTCCTTTAACGGGTATCTGTCCATGTAAAATGCATAGATTAGTGAATATTCACAAGATTACTATTTTTCAGAAAGTCTGCTGTGTTGTAGAATTTAAGCATTTGGAACCTTATACTTTATGCTATCACACAGGTTGAATATATATCTATCTCTATCTAGATAGATAGATATTTATCTCTATCTATCTAGATAGATAGATTTTTTTTTTTTTTTTTTTTTGAGACAGGGTCTCACTGTGTATTTCAGGCTGGTCCTGAACTCAGCCTGAAATTTAGCAATCCTCCTGCCTCTGCCTCCTTAGTGCTGGGATTACAGGTGTGATCCACCACGCCTGGCACTGTGGTATGTGGTACTGATTGCTGATGAGTATTAGTTACCATGTCCGGCTTTGTTGTATATGGTTACTGGGGATTGAACCTGGGTCCTTGCACTTGCAAGGCAGGTGCTGGAACCACTGAGCTAAATCCCCAGTCCAGGTTGAATATAGTTTTAAAACCATTTCCTGGTATATCACTCTCTCACACACATAATGCCATGTGAATACCAAACTCAGAAGTTTCACATCAGAAACATTTCAGTCAACACTGTTCTTCTCTGACCTAATGATATGCTAGGACCAGCAGGGATCAGCTTGCAAGACCCAACTGATGTTTCATATTCAGGAGTCGGTGAAAGTCAGTAGCTGTGAAATTCAGCAGTTGTGCGTATTAAACTGTGTGAGTTTTCAAGGAAATCATGTCAAAAACAAAGATACCTAGGAAAAACTCAATCCCCCATTATAACAGGTCTTACTACCATTTGTGCTTTTGAGTCTACTTATATTTTCTGTATCTGTCTAGAAAACAGTGAAGTTATCTACATTTCTGCAACTCCTCCTTTGGGGACCTCGGGGTCACTAACATGAGCCTTGCTGGGATCCTGACACTGTGGAGAGGGGCAGAGCCTGTGGTTTGAGGTCCACTACACCAGCTGCCCAGACACCCAGGGACGAGCCATCCCCGCTTCCCCAGCCAGCGCTGATCACTTCTCTAAACAGTGTTAGTCTCACTGTATGAGTGAAGAGAATGAACTGTAGCAAAAACTGGATTCTGTAAAAACATTAGACCATTGGGCCGGGGAGTTAGCTCAGTGGTTCCGGCATCTGTCTTGCAAGCGCAAGGACCCGGGTTCGATCCCCGGTAACCACATACCATACTGGGTGTGGAGACTCACACTCACCAGCAATCAGCACCACACACCACAGTGCTGGGCATGGTGGCTCACACCTGTAATCCCAGCACTCGGGAGGCAGAGGCAGGAGGATTGCTGTGATGTGAGTTGGAGGCTGAGCTCAGGGCCAGCCTGAACTACAAAGTGAGACTGTGTCTCAAAAAAAAAAAAAAAAAAAATTAGACCATTTAAATCTATTTGAACTTTACTGCCTCACAGCAGAAAAGCAGTAAGATGTATGATGTCAGCTCAGCACTCAAACCTCATAGGAGCAATGCAGATAACGTAATGGACAAACAGATCATATTTTTCAAGATATAAAACAGGTCGGCTTTGTTCATTTGGTCTCTTTCATCTCATATTAAAGATGGACCTATTCGGTGGCACGTTATCTTCTAATGGAGCTGAATTCAAAATGTAATTCAAAAATGATATTTTGATCATAGCGTGCTAAATTATTAAATATTTAAGCACTGCATTTGAACTGATCATTGAAAATTTATATGTTTGATTTCATTTTCTCCGTTTAAAAATCTACTTTGCAATGCAGATATTTTAATCCAAATCCTATTAGATTATAAGTGCACATTGATTAAGTCTTTAATAGTGTAAAATTGTTCCTTTTGAAGTAAATAGTGGAACCATTTTTATGTCATGCAGTGAAAAGAACAATTGAAGAATATATTTGATATTATACCTTAAAGTATCTGTTTTTTTTATTTCCAGCTTTATCCTTTATTTGCCCTTTGGGGGAAAAATGAAATTTCAGTAAGACAAATTTTAGTAAAAGCATATATCTTCTGTAGAGTGAATTTATTTTTCTTCTCATAATTTAGTAATAGCATCTCTCAAGTGGCATAGGAACATTGAAAATGTTAATTGCTTTCCACTTACTTTTGTGTGTATCCACACAGATAATATATGACAACACTCAGTGTCACAAGACACTGCATTTGCCTCAAGAAGATGGAGTTAACCAGGTACAAACGCGGTAGTTACTCAGTAAAACGCCATTGGATAATGCATTTTTAGGCAGATTTTAAGCATGCAATCTATCGAGATTTAGCTCACAGGCTCAAATGAAAAAAAAAAAAAAAATGTGGGAAGTTTCTAAGAGCTGAAGAAGACGTTTAACAGTCATTTCCAAATACGGATGTCCATTCTCTCTGCTTCTGTTCATTCTGCTCTTTTGTGGTTTCAACTCTTTTCAGCTAGCTGGTCAACTGGACTTGGTGGAGAATGACATTGTTCAGTGAACCACACAAGTACTGGAAACACCAGGGGGACCATAGTCCTTGTCTGAAGAAATTATTAATCTGAGATAAAATTATTTTTTCTAGGCAAAGTTGTTTTTTGTTTGTTTGTTTTTGTTTTTTTTGAGACAAGGTCTCACTTTTTTATAGTCCAGGCTGGGCCTGGCCCTGAGCTCAGTCTTGAACTTGCAGCAATCCTCCTGCCTCTGCCTCCTGAGTGCTGGGCATACAGGCATAAGACACCACGCCCGGCACTAGGATACATGGTTCTGATTGCTGGTGGGCGTGAGGCTCCACGCCCGGCATTGTTGTGTGTGGTTACTGGGGATAGAATCTGGGCCCTTCCACTTGCAAGGCAGGGGCCAGAACCACTGAGCTAAATCCTCCAACCAGGAAAGTTGGTTTTTAACTGGAATTCTTTTATTTTTTTAATGATTAATATGCGTTAATTTACATATCAGTTGAACTCAGTATGTCATTCCCACATTTACTTATAGTACACATTGATGAAACCTCATCTTCTTTGTATCCACTTTTCCCAAACTCTCATCATCACTATTTTATGTATGACAGAGAACATTCAAGATTTGTCATTTTCTTTCTGGCTCTTTTTACTTAATATAATATGCTGGACTTCCACACATTTTGCTGAAAAATGGCAGGACTTCTTTATGGCTAAATACTATTTTTGTTGTAGAAATATACCACAATTCCTTCACTTGTTCACTCATTTATGGCTGCCAGCATTGGGTTTCTATCTCAGATGCTGTGAAGAGAATCACAATGAAGAAGAACACACAGACATCCCTGGAGTTTGCTCACTATGCTCCTTTGATCAGTGACTCTCATTTCCATTTGCATTCCAGTACATTCGCGAGTCCTTCATTTATAAGCCTGACATGGTGAGTCTCATATGCCTTTGACACAGGGATACAGTGGATGTTGCTTGAACTTCTTAGCATTCTCTTCCACTTCTGCATTACTTTTCTCCCTCTTTGGGTCATCCTGGCTGTGATGGAACACTGTGTCACTGAGCACTACCACCTTGTTCAGTGAGCACACGGTGGCGCCACTGGGACAATGTCTTGCAGACATAGGATATTTGGGGGATATGTTCCCATCTCTCAATGTCTCTAATACAAAGTCTGTGTGTATCTATCTAAGTTTGCAACTCAAATATTTGTAAGTCAGGAAATAGTATATGGTCAGAAGTGGACTGATTGTGTTGTATAGTTTTTGGTGGGCTACTTAGATTTTGTTTGTTTGGTGTCTCATTGTAATTTCCACTGATATTTCCCCATGATATTGAGCATTCCTTTAATAGACTTGTGAGCCACTTGTTTTTCATTTTTTGAACCAAAAATCAGCTTCTTAGAAAACAAAACACAAGTTTTCATTTGGACTATTTATTGGATAACTTGGTCTTTGTCATTAGGAGTTTTTGAGTTCAGTATATCCTCCCAAAATTAATCCTTTATGAGGCAGATAGTTGACAAATAATTTCACCCAGTCTATAACCCAGTCTTCTCTGTAGTTGTTTCCTTTGTTATGCCGCAATTTTGAGTTTCATATGTTTCATATTATCGCATTGTTCAATTATTTTCATGTGCCGGTTGAGGTCATATCCCAAACATCATCCTAGTTTCAGGTCATACATTGAAATATTTGATTTCATTTATGTAGTTTTTTTTAATAGGATAACAGGCAGTCCAACTGCAGTCTTGTATATGTGTCTATCAATTTTCCAAGCTCTATATATCAAAGACTGTATCCTTTCTCCAATGTGCATTTTCAGTACTTCTGTGGAGAATCAGTTGTCTACATGCATGAGCCTATTTCTGGGACCTCTATTCTGCTTCGCTGGTTTGACTGTTTCTATGGAAGAAGACACTCTGCTATGCTCTATTGTGGTTCTGTCATGTGTCTCCAAATCACACCACATGACACCTTCTGCTTTGTTCTTTTCACATAAGTTCACTCTATTTAGGCTCTTTTTCGCTTCCCCATAAATTAAGGGTTTACAAAGTATATATGAAGTGAATACACTATTACAGACAATTTGTAAAAGTTGATTTCTGATCAAGTGCAGGGCTTGATACTTCTGTTTCACGTAAACTTTGTAGTTAATGGGGCCTGAAGTCATTTGCAAGACAGCCATCTGGGTATATGGTCAGGTGTGGATTTCAGGGAAGGATGATCTCTTTTCTGCTGGCCTTATGAAACTCCATGACCCCTGAGCTCTGATGTACCTTCAGGTGGTGTGGCAATCTCTGTCTCTGTCTGTCTGTCTCTGTCTCTATCTGTCTGCATCTGTGTCTGTGTCTCTGTCTCTCTTTCTGCGTGTCCCTCTCAGAGGAGGACTAAGACATCTAAGTGCTCTGAGTCTGGCTTTTCCTCAGTGATTTGTTCAGTTATGATTATAGAGAGCTAAAGGATTCAGGAACATCATTCAGTGTTTCAATTATTAGGAAAATACAAGCAGATGGGGCAGGGAAATAATATCTTTTGCTAATTATCCAAATGGATGAGCTGACAGAACTTTACACCCTCCCGTGAGAAGCAAAGGGTACGAGTGTCTAGTCCGTCCTGACAGAGCTGGCTGGTTGCCACTCAGCACAGGCCCTGCAGCCTGCCCTTCTCTTTCTCTCACCTGAGGCTTCAGAGAGAGAGAGCACCATACTTTTCTCTGTCTTTTTACATTTCATCAAGAGTTTGCTTCAATGAGAGAATGTCTATTTAGTGTTAGAAAAGAGAACATAGGTAGGTATTTACGTATGTCCTTCGG
The DNA here is from genome assembly GCA_004026965.1 of Petromus typicus. Classification (NCBI taxonomy): domain Eukaryota; kingdom Metazoa; phylum Chordata; class Mammalia; order Rodentia; family Petromuridae; genus Petromus; species Petromus typicus. Next base: position 13,493 of record PVIR01013680.1, read on the forward strand.
GAAGACATGGGTACATTATTTTTCTTGTAAATAATTCGTAGAAATATCATGAGTGAATTTCTCCTTTTCTCCAGTGCTCAATAATCTCCCCAAATCATCTGGGTCCCCAGGGAGTTGCCTCTCTCCTCCCCAGATCTGGCTGCTCAGCGTCTCCGCACAGCACTGAGGTGCTGCACTTGCGAGTTCCACTTGTGTGCGAGCCTATTAGCTCCTTTCTGTTCAACAGCTTTCAGCTGCCCTCCTAACCCTCCACAGATGTCTCTCCAAACCGCCTTCCTGCGTGTGGAGGACAGGCAGAGAGAGCAGGGCAAATCCCTCACCTCAAGCCCCCAGAGTGCGAGTCCCGCCATAAGGGAGTCGATGTCACCATGTCTATATGCAGAGCAAGAGCAGTACACACTCTATGCTCTTTGCAGGTTTAGCCCTTATACTGCAAATTTTCCACATTTGCACAAAATATGTAAGCTCTCTATCTAGGTTTTCTGCTTCATTGAATCCTTTAAAAGGCCCTAGCATTGCCTCTCCCTCACACCATTACCCCCTGTACAAATGAGCTGCACCGGAAGTTCATACTCCTCATTTTCCAAGAAATATTCCATTTTGTCTCCAAGCTACAAGGCGCGTAGCCATTTAAAAATCCCAAGTTCCTGCTGCTAAGAGAAATAATGTGAAATATGGCATTAAATAAAATGAGCAACTTGAGTTCATAGAGCATTTCCAGCCCTTTCTTGGTCACCTAAAAAATATGGAAATGAAATGTGCTAACAAAGGAGTTCAGACAAGCAATAAATAAATGTGAATCAATAGAGAATTCCATTTTTCTTGTGAAGGCACTGCTTTTAGTGAGCAGAATTTGATTCTTAAAAGAGTTAAGAGTTCATTTTGTTTGCTTTGGGGTAAATAATTATGTGATGAAGTATCTTACTGAACAAATAACAGATGTCATAGTATTTGCCTGTCTCCAGAGAAAAGAAAAAGGAAAAAGGTTGTCACACAAATGGCTCCACAGCTCCACAGTAGAGTGGAGCTTGTGCCCTCAGTTGTGCATTACCAAACTGTGCTGCCTTTCTCCCTTTATCTCTAAGATGAGGAGCTTAAAGTTGGGAGGCACTAGACAGGTCTGATCAAATAGTTTTATTCAAACATTATCATTATATCTTGTTCACAGGTGACAGAAAATGCTGATGTTTAAAGATTATTTTTATTTATTTATTTATTTATTTATTTATTTATTTTTTGAGACAGGGTCTCGCTTTGTGGTGGCCCTGAGCTCAGCCCCAAACTCATCATAGCAATCCTCCTGCCTCTGCCTCCCAAGTGCTGGGATGACAGGCGTGAGCCACCATGCCCGGCACTGTGGTATGTGGTACTGGTTGCTGCTGGGCGTGAGTCTCCACACCCAGTATTGTATGTGGTTACCGGGGATCAAACCTGGGCCCTTGAGCTTGCAAGACAGGCGCCAGAACCACTGAGCTAACTCCCGGCCCTAAAGATATTTTTTTTTAAGAGAGAGGACTTGATTCAATCTCTAAACCTTGAATATAGCTAATGCTTTACAGACATTTCTGTACTGCTATAAGATCTGAAAACAGACCTGCACATTTAATATTTGTCCTAATTGGTAATTTGAAGAGAATGTTTTATGCTCTACTTTGCCCATCATGTTGAGAGCTAGTAATAGGAACAAATCCAGCGTTGGGAAGTTACAGTGATAAATGAAATCATTTCAGACATTCCCAAAACACTAAAAGTAGAAGTTGTTTTTGATCTAGCTATTCTTCTGTATATTTTCCCCAAGGAGATAAAGTCATCAAATTATAGTGATACATATCTACCCATGTTTATTACAGTAAAATTTATAATATCTAAATCTGAAAAAGTCCAACTGGTCCATCATCAAATGAATGGATAGAGAAAGTTTATTAAAATGTACATATGTATGATATATTAAAATAAAACAAGAAGGTTATTAAATGGGTGCATATATGTGTGAATATGAATGTCATTACCTATTCATATTAAAACTATTAAGAATTAAATTGTTTTCAAGTATCTAATGTATCTTCCAGTATAATTAAAAATCTTAATTTATTGAAAGGAGGAGGCTCTGACAGAGAATTGCATTTTTCTCTAAGTTATTCTAAATAAATATGTACAGTTTGGATGTATCAATTAAAATCTTTAAAAATTGTACAGTTCTCATTTTTAAAATTGATAATTATAAGAAGAAAAAAGTCATCAAAATGTATACATTATCCAACAAGAAATATTTGGAAAGTAACAAAAGATAATAGGATAAATGAATGCTAAAATATTAATATTTTTAAAAAGAATAAATTTTAAATCTCTTTCAGAAATGAATGATGACCTTAACAAAATGTTCTATCCACTTGAAGGCTAGTACTTTATTCTTAACTTTCTACCATTGATACCTAACCTGAATTTTCTCATAAAGAATGTGATTTTTAACAGATCTATGGATGGGAAGAGAAAATAACTCCAGAAACTGAAAATTTGCCAAGATCATATGAAGAAGATATAGCCAGGTTTTCTGTTCAAAAGTCTTTCATTATTGCTCTTTTAACACTTTTTTTCCCAGATAACTTACAAGTTTGGGTTTTTGGGTTTTTTTTAACATTTTAACTATAAATATATCAATCCTGCCCTCTCTTTCTCACTATCTCCTACTTTTCTCTCTTTTTCTCACCTGCATCCTGTAACTCTGTCCTCTCTTTTGATCACAATTTGTAATATATTTATTAGAACATTTGTTCATTTCCTCTTTCAAAGGAAAATGGAGTTAAAACTTCAGTACCCACTATTTGTGACAAATTAGTCTTTACCTGAAGGCTGTCATCTTTGACATATTTTCCATACCCGATGTTGTATGGCTATTTTAACATAAGTGGAAAATCACATGTCCCTTCCTGACAAACAACATGATTTACTGGTTATCACAGACTTTTAGCAGATTAATCTGTATTTGCTAGTTTCCTCTTTTGTGTTACAGGGGAAAAACAGTTGTTGAAAAGGTAATGTAACTTAATATTTTAAGATTTTAGATGGTTCCTGAAAGTGCTGTGTGAATCTGCTAAGTAATTAATCAAAACTTTTAATTTCATGCTGCTGAGCCAGGTAATAAAACCAGATCTGAGCAAGCAAAACAGATACTATTTATTATTTTAAATTTCAGATGCAAAAAATGAAAAGTATGCTCATTCCATTTCATTCTTCGAAACCTCTTGAATTGTTTGACACTTTGAATGAAAACAGTAATTCCTGCAGCCATTTCATAAACGTTTCTTTCTTTGTAGTCACTCTGAATTGGACTCCAATGTGGAGATTATCCTACCTGGAGACATTTTTGGGTTCTAATGTCTCACAATTGCATAAAGACAATATAAACGAGCCAAATGTTTTCATCATATCATGATGAGAATCCAGTCAACCTCAGGGGCACTGCACCTCTTTGAACAAATATATTAGAATATATTATAAAGGAACAGTCATGGAATCTATTATGCAATAAATATGCAATTTTTAAAAAAATCATGGAAATGCCTTAATTTTAATATAAATGAAATCAATTTTAAAAGCCCCTAATAAAATATCATACATTTCTCTACCTTAATATTCAGGTTAGAAAAAATAATGAAGTTTCCATAGCTACTCAGAATCACTCTACTTGTGTGAACCACAGAAGCAGACAAGACTGGGGTACTGGGGAGTGCATATCTTTGGTCTCACTGGTAGTACGTTGTTTTCAGAAAGAAGATTTTCAGAGATACTAGAAGTTTTGAAATAAAGTTCTATAGGGGAAAATAATTTTTGAAATGTTCCCTCATTTTATAGTATAGTTGTATTTCTTGAAACTTCAGTGTGTTTTTAAAAACATGAAGAAAATTATTTAAATTTATTTAGAGGTGTTTTGGGCTCTAGAGTGAGTAATTATAAACTAGCCTTATACTGTACAATATACCATGAGTTATGCCAAACAGGCCTCACTCAGTAAGTGGGGAAATACTTCCCAGCATTATTCCAAAGAAGAACTGCTTCGGTTTTCATAAATTCTTCCTAGAAATAGGACCTGTCTTATGTATAAACTTTTTTCCTGAAATCCAATGTAACTGTTAAAACTAAAAACAAATATAGTCCTACTGCTTGATTAATTTGAGAAACAATAAATATGAAGCTTTTAAGAAGAAATGGTTGGGACCAGAGATTTAGCTCAGTGGTACCGACATCTGCCTTGTAAGAGCAAGGTTCCAAATTCAATCCCTGCTATTCACACACCACAGTGCCCGGCCTGGTGGCTCATGCCTGTAATTCCACCACTCAGGAGGTAGAGGCAGGAGGATTCTTGTGAGTTCGAGCCTCGCCTGGGCTACATAGTGAGTTCAGGACCAGCAAAACTACAAAAGCAAGACCCTGTCTCACAAAACTAAAAATACATACAGACATACAGACATACAGACATACATACATACATACATACATACATACATACATAAAAATGATTGGCTTTTCAGTCTCTGAAGATAGTAATGCTTTGAAAGAAAGACTTTTGGGTTAGCCAGTGTTTATAGACACTAACCATAGAATAAAATGATTTAGCCCAAAGCTAGGGCTCTAAAATGATCTCGAGAGACTGCATGTATGCTCTCCTCATTGCTATCTTTCTATAGTAGCAATCAAGTAAGATCTGGCAGAGGCAGCTTTGCTGAACAGTTCACCAGGAGCTCTGTGAAGACACCCTGCAGAGCCCCTGCCCGCAGACGCAGTGACTGACGGCTCAGCGGAGAGTCACAGCGGAGCGCTTGTTGCAGTCAATTCTCCTTCTTGTGCAAGAGAAACAGGAAAGCAGGCAAAGAGCCGGCCTTCAGCACTCGGGAGTGTGTTTGTGTGATTCTTTCCCTTAGCTACATCCAGGTGTAAACCTGCTATTCCCTGTCCTAGTTTGCCAAGGTTGTCACGAGAAAGTATCACTGACTGACTAGAGGCTTAAAACATCGTCATTTATCTCTGCATAGTCCCAACTGCTATCAGTTCAACTCAAGTGTTAAGAGACTTAGACAGTTTTGAGACATCTTTCCTTGCCTTAGAAATGCCTACTTTTCTTCTTATGGTCTTTCTGGAACTATTTGTGTCAGAACTCTTATTATTAGGATCTCAGTCCTCTTAAATTAGAGCCTACCCATCTCTTTGCACTTGAATTACCCATTTATGGGTCCTATCCTTAAGTATATAATGACATTCTCAATATTGATCCTCAGTAAATTAGCATACAGAGTTTTGAGGGAGCACAATTTAAGCCATTACCTGCCCATATATGGGTGAAATAAAAAAATCATAAGGAATGTGATAGGCCTTATATAAAACATTAATGTATAAGCACTTTCCAGGTGCAAGGGATTTAGCTCAGTGCTTCTGACTCCTGCCTTGCAATCCCCGGTGACAACATACAACAATGCGGGGTGTGGTGACTCAGGCCTATCAATAATCAGTACCATATACCACAGTGCCAGGTGAGAGTGGCTCATGCCTGTCATCCCAGCACTCGGTAGGCAGAGGCAGGAGGATTGCTGTGATGTGAGTTGGAGGCTGAGCTCAAGGCCAGCCTGGACTACACAGAGAGACCCTGTCTCAAAAATACAAAAAAACCAAAACCAAAACCAAAAAAACAAAAAACAAAAAACTACTCTCCAAAAGCACTTTCATATTACCTAGAAAGTTGAAAATGTGATGTATGAAAAAGCATGATTTCACACTTCCTCTTTCACCTCAATTTGAATGCTACTTCCTCCAACCATTGGATTACTTTCCACAGGAATCAGAAACAGACCAAGACTTTAGGTGCATATCTATCTATCTATCTATCTATCTATCTATCTATCTATCATAGGTAGATTGATAGATAGATATAGTGTACATAATCATTTATGATATAATGTCTATTATAAATATATAGCTTTTAAGTGACCTGTGCTTCTATTCACCATTTTTAAACTCACGCTGAAGTACACTTCGTGAATGAATAATGAACAAAAATGTCATTTCTTTTTAAATAACTATTAATTTTAATTCATATACTATAAGTGTATATATTTATGTGATGCAATATGGTATTTCAGTACATACTGTAAAATACATATCCATTGCTTCATTTATTCACCTTTTTCATAGTGGTGCATTGAATATTTACTGTTATTTTGAAATATACGATAAATTGTTATTGACCATATTCAGGATTCTGTATATTAAATATCTCTTAAAGTGAATTTGTTTTATCTGTCTTGAACCTTATACATTAAACAGCAAAAGTTTCCTTTCACATTTCCCATAGAATAGCGGTCACCATTCTACCATTCATTTGTATAAGTTTGGTGTTTTTGTATTTCACAGATAAGAGAGATTATGTGGTATTTATGTGGCTTGTTCATTGAACCTAATTTGTAGTTTTATTGAAAGAATCTTCATGCTGTTCTCCATGACGTTTGTGTTAGTTTACATTTCTGAAGAATGCATTTTTTCTCTTCATTTTGCCAATGTTTAGCATTATTCATCGTTTTGATAATGGCCTTTCTAGCATAGATGAAATGATATCTCATTGTGACATGAACTAGAATTCCCAAACTTGTTAATGAGGGTTGATGTTGTTGTTGCTGTTTTAATGAACATCTTGGCCCTTTGTATATTTTAACTTCCCAGAAACATTCTGACTCCATTCAGCTGTGTCCCTACTCAGATTGACAGTTAATTAATCACCAAACACATCCCTTGTCAATTTGATAGGCAGATCCATATCTTCAAACTATAGTTGTCTACCAACAGATTTGTAAAGAACTAACATGTCTTGATCTATTCATATTTACATCGATATAACAATTATATGTTTACAATTCTTATTGCACTCATTTTCTCAGCAGAAACAAATGTTCAAAATTCAAAATTAAATGCCTTTATTAAATCACGTGATAACAAATAGCTATCTAAAAACTACAAACGTGCATGCTTCACAACTCCCTTCTGCTTCTCTCACGTTATTCAAAATTTTGACAATGTTTTTAAAACTAAGAAATAATTAAAATACCATAAAATACAAATAAAAACAACAACATTCTCACAAGTAAAAACTAATAATTTATTTATAAAGTACAATATGCCAATACAGAGCATCTACATTAAAAAAAAATACTGTTTATCAAGTGTTAAAATGTAGTTCTGCTGCATAACATGAGACACTTATGTTAAAAAAGACCTTAATATAACACAGGTTTAATAATACTTAAAATCCAACCTCTACCAATATTATATCACTTGAAAATCACATTAAGAGGGAGCTGCTAAAATCACATTATTCATTTCCATAGGAGGCCACAAAGTTGCTGCTGATGACTGACGCCCCATCCCATTCGAGGTGCCTTCAGTGAACACCTCAGGAGGTCTCAGTTCGCCCCCTGGTGGGAGATTCAGACCTTCCTCCCTGAGGGTTCTAGACTGTTTGTCATTTTTCCTGTCCTGATTTGCAGCAGTTTCCCGTCAACTTTAAGAACAGGGCGTGGTAATACTAGAAGGTGCCCTAAGGAATCTCGCACCCTCCAAGCATATTCCTTTGTTTCTCCATTGTGAACTATGGTCCTATTTCCCCTTGACAGTCTGGGTCTGTCAGCCCTGTTGACACTGTGACTCCCTTTTTAACTTGCCCCATCAGAGGCAAGAGAAGACCAAAATGACCCAGGGGGAGCCTTAGCTTCCAGTTTCATGGCATCATTATTGTAATTCTTGGTACAAGCCTTTCCCATCCTGGAGCTAAAACTTCCGAGCCAGAAGAGCATAAAGTTGTGGAAACAGGAAGTGAAAACTTTGCCAGTGAGTCACTAAGGGCAATGGTGGGTACCGTTCCCACTTCCACCTCTTGATTCTTGAGCCCACACATCCTGGCTCTGGGAGACCCCACCCCATAGAGTGGATGGTGATTCTGAGTACATACACCTTCGGAGAACTTTGCCTCACCCCTGCAAGACCATTCTACCTTTCTGTGAGTTCGGCATCTTCTGAATGGTGAGAGAGATGGTGAGGCCAGGGCATTCCATGACCATAGGCCCATTGCTTCACTTTTTTTGGCCATAAAACATGTTCTTTAGTCAGAAGCAATGGTATATGTAATTCCATAATAATGGCGAAGGTGCTTTGTGAGTCCACAGATAGTAATTCTGTAAAAGCTTCACTTCAGGGAATGCAAGCCCATAACCAGAATAAATGTCAATGTCAGTAAGACAAAAGCTGTTCCTTCTGTGATGAAAGAGTCCACTATATCCACCTGCCACCCAGCTGTAGGCTGGTCATCCTGATGAATTGTGCCATATCCAAGACTCAGTGTTACTCTCTGCAGCTGGCTTGTGAGCATTCAGCAGTGGCACTACCAAGATCAGCCCTGATGGATGAGAGTCTGTCCTGAATCCATGCACAACCTCCGTCTCTAGCACTGAGGCTGCTGTGTTCATGAGCCCATCGGGTAATGACAGGTGTGCTGTATGAGAAGAAGTCATGTTACCTACTTGAGTGTGAAAGTCTTCTCCTGCTGAGGTCACATTTTAGGGAACATTTACATCCTTCCTTCCTACAGAGAAGTCGATCCTCATGCTTCTTCCCTAAATATTTTCACCACCAATTTTCCAGTCATGGAAAATTTTCCAGCCCATGAATCAATGGACAGTCACACATCTAGCAATTTCTCCTTCAAGGCAAAAGGTACTACTAGATACACTGTCCAAAGTTCTGCTCATTGTGACAATTTTTCTTCACCAGTATCTTTCAAGGATGTCCTGGAAAGAACCTAATGCTGCACATGTCCACTTGCAGATGGCACCTACCCATGCAGAGCCATCCATAAAATATAGTATTGGCTCCTCTTCATTGAATAGATCACATGATCACATGGCACAATCCACAAGGCCACAGATGCATTCTGAGAAACAGAAGGCAGTATAGGATGAGTTTTAACCATTGGCACCTGGGCAACTTTGCCCTGTAACTTAATTGTACCCTTTGGACCTGCTCTGTATGATCATGTAAAGATCATTGCCCTCTAATGTTGGACTATTGCTGTGTGCATCCAATCTTGTGACTTGGTGGACCAGCTCATATAGGCAGCTCAGGTCACACAGTAGCCTGGTATCTCATGGTCAAGTGTTCTGTTCCCACTGAGGACCAATAATAGGCCAAGAGCTGTTCTCCAAAGGGGGAGTAGTTGGCTGCAGATGATGTTAGAACCTTACTCTACAATCCTAGAGGTCTCCACTGCAGTTTAGCTATGGGGGCCTGACAGAGACTTTACATAGCTTCTCTATCCGCCATTGACACTTCAAGTACCGTTGAATCTGCTGGATCATATGGCCCTAGTGCCAGAGCACCCTGAATCTGTTGTAAAGACTTTCTGTTCTGAGTCCTCTTGAAAACTAGCAGCTTTTTGAGTCACTGTGTAAATAGGCCTGAATAAAATACCTAAATGAGGAATATTTTGTTACCCCATCCAAATAGGCCCACTAGGTGTTGTGCTTCTTCTTTTTTTTTTTTTTCACTGTAGGAGGAGCCAGATATAACAATTTACCCTTTACGTTAGAAGGCATATCTCTTCATACCCAACTCTACTGACCCATTAAAAATTTCACTGAGTTTCAAGGGCTGTGAATTTAGTTGCATTTATTTCCCATCCTCTGGCTTTCAAATATTTTACTAACAACTCCAGAGTGATTGCTTCCTCCTGCTCACTTGGTTCTATTGCAGTAATAGCATCAATATGAAAGACCAGTGTAATATTCTGTGGGAGGAAAAAATGATCAACATGTCTGCAAGCTGAGTTATGGCAAAGGCTGAGAAAGTTAATATAACCCCGAGATAGGAGTATGAAAGTGTGTTGCTGGCCTTTCCAGCTAAAGGCAAGTTATTTTTGATGGGCCTTAGGGATAGGTGTGAAGAAGGCATTGTCCAAGTCAGTAGCCTTATACCAAGTACCAAAAAATGTGGTAATCTGATGAAGCAAGGACCTCACATCTGGCATGACAGCTGCAAATGGAGTGATCATTGGATATAGTCTATTGTCATTGACCATGATCCATCTGTCTTTTGCACAGGCTAAATGGGAGAATTAAATACTCCCTTGAAGTGCTTAACAGTGATTCTAATGTCTGAAATCCCTTGGGAATGCAAGATTATTTGGGGGTAACTAGTTTGCTGGTCAAAGACAAATCTAATGGCTTCCATTTTGCCTTTCCAGTCATAGTCCCCTTACACAGGCTAAAGAACTGCTGTGAGAGATATGGCAAGGACTGAGTGTCTGTCCCAGAACAGGGGGAATGAGTACAGGGTGGATTCAAAGACACATGAGACCCACTCTAAATCGGAGCTTGGTGAAAACTCCATTAATCACCTGACTTTCATAGGCCCCTACTTCTATCAGAGGGCTATAGTGATGTTTTGGATCCCTTGGAAAAAGCATTAATTCAGAACCAGTGTCCAGTGGTCTGCGATCATTTCCCTTTCCTCTGCATGTAGTTGCTCTAGTAAAAGGCTTTAGATTCTTTGGTGAAGGATGTGGGGGAAACTGACCATGTAAATTTTTGATAGTGCACAAGTCCCTTCCTCCAGGGGGTCCAGCCTCTCCTTCCTTTGTGGGGTTATGGTCTGTAAACTGGTTCAAATCTTGGAACTGACCGATGGACTGTAATTCCCTGTTACTATGAGTTGCAGAAGAGGCCCGTTCATTTGCCTTTACATTTTTTCATCTCTATTCATCTAATAAAAATAATGTAAGCTTCTTGAGTATTTCACTTTTGGCAACACTGTGGTTCATCAGTCCACACCATAGATCTCCAGGGGTTAAACCTCTCTGCTCTTCCCGCTGTGTCCACCTTTGGCAGTTAGGTGCTGCCGCTTGACCTCTGCTTCTCTGGGATCCAGTCAAACCCACTGCCTTTAAGTTTCATGAGTGAGCAGCTGCACTCGCCACTTTGACTATAGCTACAGAACGACACAAAACATCCATTTCTCTTCATCTCCATTAGAATTATAGTTACCCAGGTTACCATTATCTCTGTTCTAACTAGACAGTAGTTTTCTACTTGATTTCTTTCCTTCTTAGTCTAAGGACCTTTTTTGTCTCTTATTTACCTTGAATATCCCAACACTTGCTATTTTAATGTTTTCTCATTGGTCTTTACCAAACTGAGTTATTGATGTCATAATTACAATGAATTCATTCCTACGCTCTTTTTAGAACATTGCACAAGTTGCTCTCGTTCAACAAAGAACAATGTAATCCCTTGTTCTTCCAGATCTGCATATGATTTATTCTCCCTTGTTCCTTTTGCATAGGTTTAAAATCACCTCTGTGGATCTATATTAATCATTCAATTCATAGAACCTCTCAGTTCATAGAACCATTCTCAACAGTGCAAAAACATTTCTTCCTGCTGTGTTACAGCTTGTGTTTAGATGTTTCCCCAAAGCGTCACTGAGGATCTTAGCTGGGGCTTTCTTTACAGGGAAATGAATCTAGAATGTGTAATTAATTCATGGTGCAGTGCCAAACCCAAGGGCACCACCATTAGGGGCCCATGAGTGCTGCCTGCCTCAAATAGTTTGAATAAGACAAAAGGGGCAGGAAGATGCTGGTAAGATCCATTGTTACCTTTGCTGCCTTCTACCACCATGAACTGTTGCCCCTCTGTTATGCACCACTCTGCCTCAGAGCCAGACAACTATACACTGAAACTGCTAAGAACTGTGAGCTAAATAAGTCCTTTTCCCTTTAACTTTGAGAGTTGAGTGTTTTGTCTCCGCCATCAGAGAAGTAACTAACACATATGTTATAACTCCTACCAAATGAGGCATCTTTCAGTTTTGTACATTCCTCCATAGCTAGTACCCACAAGAAGGCCAAGCTTATAGAAGGAAGCCACTAAATAGCTCTGTAATAAAGTGAACAAGTAAGTATAATTTCTGTGGACTACCTGTAATGTTCATCTCACCTGATTTGCCTCTCTGGAAACAAGGCAGTGAAAACTGGAACTGTACTTCAAGAGTGAAATGGATTTAAATGTATTTTGTGGCCCCTATGTCTCTATAGGAAATTTCCTTGTTGAAAAATTGGAAAGCAATCTTTATACTACCATTTTTATCAATTAATTGAGCATGATTGACTTTTCTTTGTATTTGGAGATACCTTTGTTCTCTTCCAGTCTCTCCTTATAGAAAAAAGCAAAGTGGCATTCTGTGTTTTTCCCTAAAATCAGCTTTTGAAATCATTCTTGACTTCATTCTCTAGCTGCTATAGAACTATGGACGATCAATTACTTTACATTTTGCTTTATTTGTGCAGTATATACTTGTACATAATGAATACTTTAATTGTGCGGGGTGGTCAATATATGTTCCATATTGTTATTCTTTTAAATTCTCCTGCTTTCTCTTTCATCCCTAGATGCTTTTCCCATCTTCAAAATGTCTAGTTCACTGCTCCTTATATCATCTTTTATGTTCCTCTTTAAACTATTTGTACATTAGTTTTTGCACATAAGTAAATCTGTGTGGTATTTAACTGTCTAATTTATTTCATTTATCTTATTTTCTTCCTTTATTTCCTCCCCTAAGAAGAATTTCAATAAATGGTATTCAAGACTCAATTTGGTATTAATTTATGTAATAATGTTTTAAATTATTCCAATATTTTAAAATAAATTTTATACTGAAGCCAACTGATCATTTTTTGCATTCATAGACCTGTGTTAAAAAAAGATTAAATAGATAAAATTTATTTTAGATATTGTACAATATAAACTACTCAAAGGGAGTAATAAGATTACTGTTCACAAAAAATAAACATCAAGATTTTTGTGTGCTCTCAAAAATAAGTGCCCTGTAAAGTTATTAAAATAAGTAATGAAGGGAAAGAAAAATTGTGATGGTAATAAAAAAATGGAAACAAAACATGTATATAGGGGGTGGGGGTTGTAGGGCGGATAGGGGAAAGGGGAAAAATGAAAATCAAGTCATGACGTATACTGGTACAAATTGTCAGTGTTGAGTATGGTCATGATATGTATATAAAATGTGCCCATTTCACAATAAATATGAATAAATAGAAATATGTGGATATGATAATTCAATTGGATATACTTCTGTTTACTTTGAAAATTTATATTTTTATTTTGGGCATTAAAATATGCAGATTATAACTTTTCCCCCCATTCAATATTAGTCCATAGATTTAATTAATTAATATTTACATACAGAATTTCAACTAATAGTGTGGTTTCAGGAATAAACATTTCTGCCTTCAGATCTTTACAAACTCCTTCATGCTTTGATAATATTTAGTTTATTTGGCTTTGTTTTTTGTTTCTTTAATTGCAATTGTTTGTTCTAAAATGAGAAATGCACTGTTGTTGTACCATTCTTTCAATATCTCCCTGCTATGAGCAACTTGGGCACCACGGAGGAAGGCCAAGGGTAAGTAATTACTCAGATTCTAGTCTTTACCTGAGATAAGAAGCAAAAATCTGCAATCTGTAATTATGTAAGTAACTTCCCTCACCCATCTCACTTTCTCTTCCCTTTGTCCTACCTCCACCCTCTCTTTCATTGCTTGAAAATCAGTGCTCTGTAAAGTCAAATAAGAGAGGAAAGTTATTTAATTTCTCTGTGTTGTACTTTTTTCAGAATAATCGAGTAGATAACTTACTGATTATGTAAAGCCATTGTGTGCAAATTTGCATTGTTTTCATTTCTAAAGATGAGAGAAAACAGACTCAATTGAGGAACACATTATTAAGAGTCCTCTACATAAAGGGGCTGAATCAGCATGGTACAGGGTGCCTTGTTGAGCTCCAGAAAGATGGAAATCCTGCCGTAATAAAATAAAATTTTATTAGAATAAAAATGTATTAGAAATGGTGCCCATTAGGGAAGGGGAACTTCTTAACCTCCTCTCATGACTGTATATCAGAAAGTTTGATTCTGCTTTCAAATTTAAATTTAGTTGTGTTGAAATCCCATTTTATTTTTCAAAAGTGCCACTTGGTATTCCCATTAGAGATTTTTGTGTGCTCTCCAAGAATGAATCTTTGTGATTCTGATCCACTGGAAATAGTTTAGGGCCAGACAGAATCTTGCAGTGTCATTTCTACTGCAGAGGAGCCCAGCACAGAAGACATGGTTGCTCATGTTTCTCAGTGCCTCCATATTACTTGTAGTATAGCTTTGTGAGTGGTCGATCAGAAGTGAATTCCTTGCCAGGACTGTGATGTTGCATGGTGGAGAAAAGAGTGAAGAGGAGGTATCACAGTTAAAGGATCCTTGGGAAGGGACATTGAGAATAAGGAATCAGGAAAAGCTTTGGGGCTGACAGACTCATATAGGAGGATACCAAGTCTCCTTGAGTTTTTATTTGATCGTCTCTGATTGGGAGGTATTCCAATCCCATCAGCATTGATTATCTAAGGCAACATGTTTATGTCAGGGTAAAGTTGATTATCTTAAGGCAGAATATTTCTTCCATTTTTTTCTATGAGAAGATCATTATTCAAAAGGAACAAACACCAAGGAATGGCCTTTGGCTATGACAGTTAGGGAAATTTTTACTAGGCTAATTCAATCACCTGCATTAGTCAACAAGTGATGACTTGGAACAAAGTTACGGATTCATCAACAGTAGTTGATTGACTACCTGCTAAATAGAAATTTAAGCCATTTCTATCCCACCCCTTCTAGCTCTCTGTCTGGTAGGATTTAAGTAAAGGCAAACAGGAGAGTCTCACTTGAGCCCTTTCCCTCTGGCTACTCATGGCAGAGCAAAAGTGGTTATCAGTTTCACAGGACATGAATTTAGAAAGTACATCTGACAAGGCTCTTCACATTGACTCTAGATATTATAACAGTAGAAATCACCATTGTCATATTTCATATCTGTTGAAAAGGAAATGACAGCGAAAGATTTGGGGAGAGGGTTGTGTTCAAATTCTAGAACTAGGTGAACTTTGTTGCACCGTGGACACTTCTGAATGTTGTTAGCATCTAGGTATTTTATCATAAATCAAATACGAAACTCCTCCCATATAAGACTGCACCTAAATTATGAAAACGGCAGTCATGCCTGACAAGAATTCAACACATGTGAATTTCATCTAGTTGAAGATACTCATCCTACTTCCAGTCACACTTTAATATTTTCTCAAGTATGACATATTCCTATTTTACTTTAATGATTTCTAGTGTAGAGGTCAGTTCAACTGTTTTTATTCTCCATATGAAATTTCAGAATGAAGTAAAAAGGATCATAAATTTGAGAGGGAAATCATAACTATTACGACAGTAAATAACCCTTCTGAAAACAAATGATAATGACTTATGGATCAATGTCGGAAAGTTCACATGGAATGGCATTGTCTTCTTCACTTGGTATTTATGAAAACTATGTAAATTAAAAGTATTAAAATTAGCATACATAGCTTATGATTTATACAAGGAATGTTTCTTAGTCTTCTACACACAGCTATAACCATGTGTGCCTCAGATAAAAATAAAATAATTAATAGGGAAATAATTCTTGTGTTTCTTTAGTATTTTGGCTATTCTTGGCCACTAAATTTTTACTATTCTGACCACACAAATACACACACACATGCACACATGCACACATGGATGCACGCACGCGCACACACCCACCCACCCACACACACATGCTTTGAAGAAAATAAAAGCTTGGCCAGTCCCTGAGCTCTTTACATACTTTAGATATGCTCGCCTTGCTCACCTTTCTTGGCTCTCAGGCATGAACTCATAGGCAGGAGTTCTTTTAGGGAAGAAAAGATTTACCTTGGTGAGAAGTAACTTCACTGTCCACTTGCAGTCTAGAACCTCAGGGATTTAAGAAGACAAAAAGAATACCAGAAAAAGAACAAATTTTTAAAAATAACACTAACACTAAAGCCAGAAAAAATCCAACTTCATATAGTCCATTGTAGCAAATGGATTTCGATGAGAAATAGTACTATCAAATTAATGAATTATCGAAAAAGATTAAATTATGTTTAATCTACTGGACAATCTACAACAAGTATGTGCACTAGTTCATGTTAGAAATATGTTAAGCAAGATATAAATGAAAAATCATCTTTCTGTTCACTTCCAACCCTGGTTAAATGGTAATGAAGCAAGAAGTTCAATAGACCAAAACATAATTAATTATCATATTATCACATTAACTACCTTTATTAATGTTAAGTTGTAATAGCAGCATATATGCAGTTGTTAGAAATGCTATAATGAATCAACTTTAATCTTCCTATCCTATATCCAAGTTAAGTATATTTCGAAAAAAGGATTAAGTATATTTACACTGAAGCATAAAGGCATTTCAGAAATGTATTCTACAATTATCTCATGGTTCAAACCAAAATAGGATTTATTATTGGTTTATATAGTTGATAACAGAGACACCTGTAAGTTCCATAATCATCTTGAAGTTGACACTGATAAGTCTTCCTATCTCCTAATGCCAATTGAGTCTTTGCTTCCTCATTTGAAATTCGAAACACGGTGAACTATGGAAACGAGCTTTAAATGTTTTGCCAGCCATGAGGCAGACTATCTTACAACACTTAGACAGTAATTACCACCTCCAGTTCTACACTACTGTCTACCTTTGCCACTGCAAATTGAGGACACCCTAAGAATCTATAAAGAGTCTCATTAATTCATCTTGACAGATAGAGTAAAAAGAAAAGGTGGTAACCTGAAGGTCCAAGGCAAACCCTCATGGACAGGATTGGTGCACTTAGGAGAAAGATTGAGGGATTTGTTTGCCATCCTACGGGTGTGGACACAGATAGACATTAGGGTTTATGAGGGATGGGCCTAGCTGAAGTTACCAGCAGAGCCTCTAAAACTGAAACACTGGTAGTTTATAATTTACTCATTTCATGACATCTTGATATAGTAGCCAAAATAGACTAAAGCAAAATACACCTCCTAAACCAGTATGATTATAACTTGTACACTAAAGAATGAAATTTCTCATCCAGTATTCACTGTGGTTGATGTTATTCCAGCTCCTGAAAAGTTTACTTTTGGATTTTACAGTATCCTCATTAATACTGTATATTTTCCAGTTCAATAAAATATCCCAGAGTCATAACCAATGGAATGGTACAAGGTCAAGCTAGATTCAACCCTCCTGAATAGGTTTTTGCTCAGTCATGCTGAAAGTGGAACCTAAGGCTTCATATTCTGGATAGCTGGAGTGTAGGAATTTACCCTTAGTGATTCTGAAAGCTTCTGAATGGAGTAATTTTTCTCTCCTTAAGTCACTAGAGGTTATATTGTATATATTGATCTAGAAGTATTGTCATGATGGTGAGAAAGATTGGAAAAATTTGAATAACTCCAGGAAAATAATCTGCAAATTTTTCTAGATGAACTAACTTTCCCCCCATTTCTTTTGTCAATCAGTACCTGATTCTATTTTTCTTTGTTATTCTGCTGAATTGTTAAATTTGACTAAGTTATGCCAATTTAAGTGAGTTTATTTGCTGATTATCTAAATCCATGCTTTATTGCAAAGAAAACAGCATCATGCCCATGGTCATCTAAACACATTTCAAAGTGTCCTGAAAGTTTGATGATTTTAAGAACTGTTACCAGGAGCAAAATAGAAGTACTGTGAGAAAGAATATGGGTCAACATTAAGACCATTTACAAAAGTTCTATTATGTTTCTTTCATTCCACTCTGACTTACAGTGGTTGTTTAATATGACATATCCCCCTTTTTCATTTTTCAGTCCTTACAAATCCATTACAAGTTTCTATACTATTGTTCTTTGCATATGAGTTTGTCTTCTTCAATGCTTGAACAAAAAGTGTCATAATACCACTGTTTTATTACATGGAATCAAATTACACTCTGGGGCTGGAATCTAGCAGTTATAACTATTTTCAATTTCTGCTTCAATAAATACATACTACACTTGCTAACGGAAAAATTTGATAGTCCCTTTTTCTAAGAGTAATGTTTCAGATGTAGCCACGACCCTCAGTTCTAAGTGATTTCTACCTTAGCTTCTATCAAAGAAATTATATTCAGGGTGAGGTCTCCTATTTTATTTTACAGCTGGTTCTGCCTATATGCCCTTCACATTATTCTGCCTATGTCTTCCTCTACTCTGTCTGAGCTGAACTCTCAACTTTAATGAGCACAAGTACTTTCTATGTATTTACTGGTATGTTTCTGAAAATAAATTCTACTTCATTTTCTGTGGTGCCAAGTTCATAATCACCACATCATTAAATACATAAAATTTTAAAGACCATTCCCATTAATAAAGACCATGTAAAACTTCTCATAATCTATTTAGAAATTTGTAATAGTGTATATGTCTAAATTTATACTAAGATACTACCTATCCTAGCTATTCAGTCACAAACTGTACTGGTGAAACCTCCAAATCCATTTTAGTTTGTGTTATTTAAATAGGTCACTAAATTCAAAAAATCATAGGATGTGTATTACACAATTCTTAAGTGCTTTCAGCTGTTTTACAGCTTTTATGTTCTAACCATTTCAAATAGTTTTTTTTTTTAGGTTTTTGGAGACAGAGTCTCGCTTTGTGGTTCAGGCTGGCCCTGAGCTCAGCCTCAAACTCACATCACAATCCTCCTGCCTCTGCCTCCCGAGTGCTGGGATTACAGGCGTGAGCCACCATGCCCGGCACTGTGGTATGTGGTACTGGTTGCTGCTGGGTGTGGGTCTCCACACCCAGTATGGTATGTGGTTACCGGGAAATCGAACCCGGGTCCTTGCGCTTGCGAGACAGGTGCCGGACCACTGAGCTAACTCCCCGGCCCATCAAATAGTTTATTTTTGATAGAATACTTATTTTTAATCTGAAAGTAGGAATAATTTTGCTATGTGAATATATTAATGATTTTTTTAGGACTTTAGGATTTTAGTATTTTCACTTAAAATATGTAATAGTAATAATAGGTCATCTGTAGTGAGCACTCATGTGCCAGATACACAAATAACTTTTATCATCAAAGTAATCAAATTTCACATTATAAATACTGCATTGATCTTATAGTTGAGGAAATTAAGGAGTACATGATATGGGTAAGATCAGTACTGTTGTGCTTAACATACAAAGCCCTGAAATGAAACCTTCCCATCCTAATCATTCCTGAACAGTTATTTGTTTTTTATTCTCAAAACACAAAAGCAATCCTCCTAATATGTTTTTTATAAACACTTTATTGTTCCTTAATTGTAAACTTTTTCCCTTCCCACGGGGTTCTTTTATGGAAACACATTTTGGGCATTATTTAAGACATCATGTTAACAAACATTTATTTTTAAAGTCACATTAAGATTTCATGAATGCTGATCTTTATAAAATTAAGTTTTTAAAAATCTAAAAGACATTTATTGCTAAATGATTATAATTTAGCTATCTTTATTTCATACAAATGTAGTATTTTTGTAGTTCACAAGGAGGAACTTACATGTATGAGCTGAATTCTTTCCTTTTCATTGTTCATTCATTCATTTTTTCCTTTACCCGTTTCCTCCTTCCCTACAATTCTGATTTGATTTGAAAGAGCAACTCTTTAAAGAGAAGAAACAAGGGAATAAAGGTCAATTCTAGGAGCATTTACTCTTTTTCTTTAAATTCATGATATTAATGGGAAATTACATATGGTTTAATATGAAAGCACATTAATTTCTTCTTTATTTCCTGTATTTAATATCCATTTTTCAAAGATATTCCTGTTTTCTATTTATTGTAGTGATTTCATTTTTCTTCAAGTACTCAACATCCTAACCTGCTTCATAGAAAGTCCTCAGCAGAGAAACTGTGTAAGAGATAGTCTAAAACCAAATCTCTGTTACATAGAAAGGGACTGTTTAATTGCACATGGAGAGAAATCATTCTAAAGTATAGATTTGCCTAATATACATGTTAAACTTTAATTTTTAATAAGCTATATATTCAAAACATGAACAAGGCAAGAAAACTCAAGTAGTTTCTACATTCTATACAATACAATTTGTTTAAGTCTTCCTTTTCCCTGTTATTTTAACCTGTTTACTCATTGCAAAAGTATTCTACACCTGCATATGATATATATTTTCTGAGTACAATTTGCTCATTAAAAGTGGATGTATGGATTGTTTTAGACAAATATCTTCGAGGAATTTAGTCTATCTTATACAAACATCATAGACTTCATATGATCTTTAAAATACAGTGGAAACTTGAAGATCACTTTAAATTTATGAATCTCTCAGTATCAGTTCCTCTCAATATGAACTTTTGAGTAAAATGGGAAGTATCTCATCCTACAAAGGCTGATGCTGAACCTGAGGGTCAGAGTAAATATGCTGCATGCTTGCTGTTTAATTATAAGACACAATCTTTTCCCATGCTTTTCACTAGATTGTGCATTCCAGAGAGGTCCTATAGACTTGGAAAATGAGAGTCTACTGTTTTATCAGAATATTGAATCAGGCCATCCAATGTTTTCCTTCTGTTTGGTATATTTGGATATGATTTTCTGAGAATGTTCGCTGATTTCTAGACATAGATAGTTTTGGTTCTTTTCCAGAATTTCTACTCCTTGGACCCTTCTGAAAAGACTCTATGCTCTACTAATTACAGCTTGTTATTTTAGAGTGTTATTAATTCCAAAATACCTTTGCTCTTTTTGCTATTTAAATTCCAAAACTTAGTGGGAATTTTGAAATAGTTTCCATGTGATAAACCAGTTACGGTTCTCTTGGATGATCATGTATATTTTAATAATAATATGTGAAAATACTCAAAAAGCAGTCAGATGCCCATTTATTTTAATAAAAGTTAGTAGAAAGATTCTACAATTTTATGTTAAGGTATTTATTCAAACAATGTACACCAATTCTGGGAGAATGATTACTATATTGGTCATGAACATCATGTCAATATCTAGCACAGTGTAAGGCCAGATAATAGCAGATACTGAACAAATATTGAGAGTACAAAAAATGGTGAATGTGGTTCTGGAGAAGCAATCACTCATTCCCAATAATGGGACCATGTTAATGTCGAAAGGGGACCTGAATGATTTATGTTGACATGCAAATTGAATGTGAAAAGTAGGGAAAAGCAGACAGTGCCAGCCCTTTCTTATTTTATATTGCTCTAATTAGAAAACAGTGCAACTAGCTGGCCTTCTTTCTGCATCATGCTTTTATTTTTGTGTGTGTGCTCCTTTGGTCCACACAACTTGCCAACTCTTGTATCCAATTAAAGAGGCACATTTTCAGATCATTCAAAGCTGTCTTTAGCTATTTCTAAACACAAGTACAATGAAGATACTGATAATGCAGTCAATGTCTGAAACAAGAAAGTCTATATTTTATAGACATCAGTGCGTTGATGGTGAGCACTTTGGTTGATTTATTACCTTTACTCCAGAACAGAACTTGACCAAGCTGAACAAGTTTACCATTTTCAACCTTACCTGAAACTTGTCACAGTTATGAATGGAGGTAAAAGGGAAAGTTTCCTTACGTCAGTGTCTACTGGAGAGGTAGCTGGGAAGAATGTAACATTACATTTGAAGGAACCTCTGACTCCGTAACTATAAAAATCCCCTCTCTTTAGTTATAACTTTATATGTTCATATCCATCTAACACTAAATAAAAGCAAAAGCAACACAACTTTTGAATTTGCCATCAGGTTTCCTTGTAAAGAGTTGATAATACTGGCCTGAAGGAAGATCTTATCTATACAGCATAGAGATTATGAAGCATGATTACATATGTTGTGATTCAAAATAATGTTCTATTATACTTTGTTCTCTTTCTTTTTATTCTTTACTCATTTTTGGCAAACAATAATGTCTCCAGATAATCATTTCTGTTACAAAACAAATAAATGTATTTCTTGTAAGCCTTTTTGCTCAGTAACTTAAGATACAAAATTGACTCAGATCTACTTCAAATATCCATTGAATGTTGTCCATTGAGGTAATGAAATGTTAATTTTTAAGTTCGCGCTCCTTTTTTTCTTCTATAAAAAATTCTTTGACACCACCTCAGTGGAGTTTAATGCAGTGGTTAAAATGCAAAAGCATGGTTAAATACTGAACTGTTCTAAAAAGTTGTGCTTTCTGATATTTTCCCCTGTGATTGGTTTCTTTTAGCTTTTACAATTGGCTGATTACAATTCTCTACCACATTGTTTTGGCAAGTATCCATTGACTTTTGACAGTCTCTGGAAATTCAAATTGAAAAAGGGAATTTTATAATCCATAGGAACAATTTCATTGTGCCAATTTATAGGAGGAGTGGTAGGTAGCATGAAGATACTGTTTTTCCCTCATTGGTCATCTGTGTTTCTTCAGTCCCCAGATTTTACCCAATTAATACAGTTGATGTGTGGACAAAATCTTTTAAATCAATAAGAAACAAAGATCAGCTAAAACATGCTGAATCAGGCCCATTAACACCATACAAATTATGCAGTGAAAGCACTGTACTGTTTACAGTAGACCTTTTGAAGACCTAACCATAACATTAAAAACTTAAGAGCCTATTTCGGGAGTAAGCAAGACTCCATAAAATTTTTATTTATCTAGAAAAGGAAGTGCTTATTCATTGCCTAACACTGAAAGACACGGTTCCTCCCTAAACATCATTACATATTTAGATGACCAGTAATTCTTAATTGTGTCAGTAAAGTCAGTGAGACGATTACTTCTGCATGGAGATGAGAATGCAAATACTTTGTATAGACTAAATACCTGGAAACCACGTGCAGGGTAAAGTGTGGAGAGATATGAGCTCCGGAGAAGAGGTCGAGATTCATTATTGAAATTATCTCAGTGTGAAAAGGAAACCTCAGTTCTGCCTGGACCTTCTTAGTTCTCATTTCCTGTGATCTCGCCTGTATTTTGAAGTAGTTATCTACATTCCTGCTTATTTCAGTTTTGTGGCCGTGTCTGTTTGTGTGTGTGTGTATGTTTGCTTGAGTGTAGTTTTCCCAGCAGCAGTGTGCGTTTGGCGTACGTGTGCGTATGTGTGAGAGTGTGTAGTGTGAGGATGGATTAATTGCATATTTAATGCATCTGCATTAGCAGCGTCGCAGTCCTCCCTGGCGGCTCCAGTCAGTCGGGATGTTTTGTTCCGTCACTTGGTATTAGGACCACTCGGAAGACCTGGCTGTCGGACGCCAGATTGTGGTTCCCGGGGGTCGGAGCTCCAGGAGCCTGTACCATCTCCATCTGAAGGGGAGGAGAGGAGGAAAGAGAAAGCGTCCTAGAGAGGGGGTTCTCTTTCTTGCGCCTGAGTCTGGGGTAGCCAGGTCTGGAGAGCAGGGTTCCAAGATTACGCGTCAGATCCCCAACTTCAGCACCAGGGACAGCACCACCTCTCGCCCAAGAGAGACGCGCGCAGGGAGCGAGGCCCGCGCCCAGCTCAAGGACCAGGGCCCATAGGTCTCTCCTCCTTTTTGCTTCCAAACGAGGAAAGGGCAGGGCAGAAAGGTTCTGACAGCTAGAGAGGTACGGTAGAGAGGAGGAGGAAGAGGGGTTGGAAGAGGAGGAGGAAGAGGAGGAGAAGGAGGAGGAGGAAGGGTTGGAGGAGGAGGAGCAGGGGAGGGGACAGGGAAGGGAGGAGGAGGGAGGGCTGCCCTCCGCCTCGCCGGCCAGCGTTCGCAGCTCGGTGGCGGCCGCGGCGGCGTCCTCAGCTCCGGCGGCCAGGACGAGACGCTGCCTGGCGCGCCGCTGCGCTGCGCTCGCACACTCAGTCCCACGTGTGAGCTCCCGGGACCGGCGCGCCCGAGTCACGCCGCCCGGGGCCGCGGCAGCGGCGCTGAGGTCCCCGCACTCTCTCCGCTCTCCCGCAGCCTCGGCTCTTCCGAGTCTCCCCCTCCGTCCTCCGGAGGGTTTTTTTTTCCCGGGGAGAGGGCGGGGTAGTGTCGGCCGCTCCTCCCCGCGCCCCTCCTCCTTCCCCTGCACGGTTTGAATTTCTTCCCTCCGGCATTTCACTGGCTCGCGGAGCGCAGCCCGGACCTGCGCGGAGCCGAGACCCTCCTCCCGCGGCCGCTCCAAGCCCGCAGGGGCCGGAGGCTGGAGGCGGAGAGCGGAGCAGCGCGGCGGCCCGCGGGCACTCGGCTCGGCTGCCGCTGAGGACGGCGCGGCCCGCGGAGAACCGCTCAGCGGCCGCAGGAGCGAGAGGAGCAGCGCGGCGGGCGAAGGATGCGGGCGGCTCGGCGCGCCGGCGGCGGGGCGGCGCTCTGGCTCTGCGCGCTCGGCGGCTTCCTCTGCAGAGCCTGGACGGCTCCGTCCGCGCCCCGTAAGTACCGCGTTCGCCGCGCGGGCCGGCCCGGCCCGTGCCGCATTGTGCCCCCGCCCGAGGCGGCTCGAGGTGCGGGTGCGGCGCTCGCCCCGGGCTCCGCGCGGCTCCGCTCGTCACGCGCCGGCGGCGAGTCCGGACCCCGCGCGCCCCGGGCTGGAGAGAGCCGGGCTCGGCGCGGAGAGGTCTCGGGAAAGTTGTTCTAGTCTCGGAGACGGCGTGGCCGCTGCTCGGTTCCACCCGGAGAGGGTCGGCGCCTTCCTGAGAGTTGTTTGCGCAGAGGAAGCTGGTGGCGTCTTGCGGAGATAGCAGGGAAGGAAAAGTGGAGACCAGGACAGAAAGAAGTTTCTTGTTTTTATTTGTGGTTCTCTTCATCCGCGCTTGGGTTTGAGAGTGAGAGAGGGGTATGGTTTTCAGACCACCGCTTGGGCGTCTGCGGACGCTGTGAACCTTCTCTATCTTGTGAGAAAAGTTCACGCCTGTTTAGTACATGCTCAGGAAAATGACAGAATACGGTACTGTCATTGCAACTGCTCGAGTTGTTTGGTCCCTTGAGATAATGATTCCAACCCACGCAGTTCTGGGCTGGGGTAGTCACTGCCAGGCAGCAGTCGTGCAAGAAGGAGATTTCTTGAAAGTTTTCGGGAAAATGATGCTCACGGTGTCTATCTGTGTTTTTCAGTAGTCCCCCCCCACCACCCCAAAGACTAGCCATGTTTTTTATGAGATTTAGAAGAAATGAAAGGTTCCATTTTTTGCATTGCTTTATGTCCGAGGGGAAATGCGTGGTTGTTCCTTTGGCTCCGAAAGAGTTAAAGAACTAGAAGATTCCTTCAGCACTTGAGAGTCTTGAGTATATACTAGTTTCTGGGAGTAAGTCGGGAAGAATGATACGGAAATTTCAGAGTCTGGACAAGAAGTGCTTTCTTTCTATTCAGGGAAAACAAGTTTAATATCTTAAAGAATTCATCATATATAAAGTAGCTCTATCTCTGTTTATAAGAATTGTGGATATTAATGCACCTTTGGCTATATTTTAATATTAATATTCCCATTCCAGTGTAAAAATATTGAAATCGTAGCATTAAAGAGGACTTTGAAAGTCATGGTATAAATTATGCATAATAATGTATCGTTGATATTTTGACATATTTTTTCAAATACTTGTTGGATTAGTTTTTCTGTATAGGTTTTATTTCTTATAATGGTTAAAGTTAGAGAAATAATATAATATAAATCTAAGTTGCGATGAACTTGAGAAAAGCCTTCATAGTTTTTTTAGAACCCAAATTAAAAATGGAAAAGTTATGTATTGTTAATACTTGCATCAGTGTCACTGTCTAAGACAGACATTTTTATGAAGATATTCTTGACGTTGATATTGACACAAATGTATAACTATATACTTAATAAACTAGCTTGATGAAATTTCAGTTCCATTTCATAGTCTAGTTATAGGAAACCTGCTGCCAATTTTCCTGGAAAATAAAGTCCATATTAGTTGAATTTATTATACTCATTAATGAAAGAGCTTAATTTCTAGGGTTTTATCCAAGACTCTGTGTTCCATCTTTTCAGACTTTGGCCATAAGGAGTCAGTCTGAATACTCACTAGGAATGGTCTATGTGTGGTCACCGGGTTAATACATTTCAAATATGCAAAAAAATATAATTTCAGGTATATATACTTATTTTCTGGCTCTTGGAAGTTAGTGAAAGAGAACAACCGAAAACAATTACTTTTAATGTAGCTATACCTGGAGATTAAAATTAATTTAGATTTTATGCTCCATTGTGTAAAAATGTAAAGCATGTTTATGGAGATGGCTTTTCATTTCGTTTGAATATAATGTGTACGACCACACCAGAGAGTTGCATTAGATCACGGAAATGAACTGAATAGTAAGAATGACATAGGACTTTTCTGGTCAGAATGAGCTTTGTGCATTCAGTACTTAAAATTTCAAATACTTTGTCCTTAATGAAAATATTATTTTACATTAAATATAGTTTGATAGAACAGTGTGCTGGTGTATATTCTGAAAACTGAAAACATTCAAAGAAGAAAAAAAAAATATTAACTACACAAATCCAAGATAATGAACAACTCAACCAGGAGAGGTCATCACAAGACAAAAAGTAGCATAAAAATGTGAAAGTAACATTATTATTTGGCTCATATTTTAAAAATATGATGACTCTGCTAAAACTCCCAGTTCCTTCAACATGATGGAAAGTTTGAGAAGATGCTGTTAATATCTTTTTTCCTTTCACAGCAAATACATTTGAAATACATAACTGTTGGAAGCTTGTTCTCCCTCTCTGTTCTTGAAATGTACATGGATAGCAATGAGACTGTTTAGCACGAGCCGGCTAGAATCAAGCCAAGGATGCACATCACGTGGTTTAAATGCACGTATAATCTAATTTCTTCGCTACAGTGAAAGTGATGTGTTGCTCACTCGGTAGCATCGTTTACTTTCCTTTCCCGTAAATTGATGTGCAGGAGACGCTCAGGGGAGGTCGGAAGGGAAGGTTGTGCTGATAGGAAGTCCTAGGCAGTTCCGTCCGCGTCCGCGGGAGCACCTGGGAGAGATCTTGGCAGTGCAGTGCCCAATGAGAAGGGGTTTGAGCCAGCATTTAGTCAGCTCAGTTCTTCACGCTCCTGAACACGACCGGGAATAACTGTACTCTCCTAAAGGCCAGTGGACGTGACTGTTTCTAACTCGGAGCCTAACATCTTACTGACGGTCATGTTGGAGACCTGCGTTTTCTATCCATTCAAGTAATTTCTAATAAACACGTGCTTACATATATGGTGATTTCTAACTATACATAGATGTAGTAAAACTTTATAATACACAGATGCATGTTATTTTATACAGAATATATGTTAAATATTTTTCTGTATAAAATATATATATATATATATATATATATATATATGTATTTCCTAATTTCTCTCAATGAGTTCCACTTGTTCAGAAGTTCGTTAGGTATTTTTCTGTGCAGTTACTTGAACAATTAATGCAAGAATATCAAACAGGAATCTGTTGGTCTATTCTCTTTCTTCAATTCACACACTTCCTGCAAAGCATTATCTTCACAAAAACGTGAATGCGTAGGAAAGCAAATACTATCAGTTTATTTTAAAAATGAGCATAGTAGTGGGTTTGCCTAAGGAAAAATTGTAAGTGTTAAGTCCTTTTGGTTAGTAAAATTAACTGGTGGAGAATGGAACTGGTGAAATTTCAGTTAATGCTAATGAATAATGTGAAAAGAATTATTAAATACACACACATAATCTAGCCTTATTATAGGTATGATATTTAGAAAATAGGAACTATTTTGAAGTTTTATCTCCTTTTCATCAATGTGTAGCAAAGAGTTTCAAAAAGTTCACAAATTTAATACAGATTTTTATTAGTCTATAAACATATGGCATATCATGTTTAGATGATAGAATATAAGTTTTTTATATATCATATTTAAAAATCACTTTTCAATATATTTCTCTTTATGCAAAAGGGCAAATAGTTTCAAGTTCTATAGTAAGCTATGATTTCATCTCACCTGTTTTAATGAGTACATTTATCAAGAAAAAAGTGTTTAAAATATAAGCCATTTTATCTGCTAGATTTTTGATGATCAAAGTCTAAAAATAATGTGATATGTTACATGTCTGTCTTCTCTTTTTAAAATTGATATATTAAGGGGCTGGGGAGTTAGCTCAGTGGTTCCGGCACCTGTCTTGCAAGTGCAAGGACCCGGGTTCGATTCCCCGGTAACCACATAACAACACTGGGTGTGGAGACCCACACCCAGCAGCAACCAGTACCACATACCACAGTGCCGGGCGTGGTGGCTCACGCCTGTAATCCCAGCACTCGGGAGGCAGAGGCAGGAGGATTGTGATGTGAGTTGGAGGCTGAGCTCAGGGCCAGCCTGAACCACAAAG